>KZ538929.1:0-21542 GCA_000934665.2 Catajapyx aquilonaris | reverse complement strand
GGGGGGGGGGGGATTACGCGTGTGTACAGTTGGTCACTTGCGGCAAATATGCTAATAGGGCAGCCTGATTATGGTCCTAAAAGGGGCGTCATCATCATGCAGGTGCAGTATACTCGCGATTATCCACAGGGCTGTGAAAATACTGCGTAGTGATACTGTGGGCATATGTGACATAACTCATCAGCCCCTACACTCTCGAAAAATATATCCCCCGTTTAATTTCAAATTACTGAATCCCCAGCCTTAATTGCACTTGACAACGAGAGAGCGAATGTACATTTTTCAGTACTATTGTCAAGCGGTGATTGAATTAAAGGTCAATTATTCCGTAAACAAGTACCTGCTGACCCCTTTCAGTAATATAAATACCTATTACCTTTAAAGTGTTGGGAAAATGTGTCCATAATCACAACGGGCTATAGGTTCATACTGCATAATTAATTCTGCTTGCGTTAGAGGTTTCCACATATTCGTATATGAAACACGGGGGTTGATTGAACCATGCCTTATGTTAGTTCGTGGCATTCTTCATCCCACATAGAGAATGACCACATTAACTTAATAATGACCCCTGTGTTTAACCCGCAAGCAGTAAGCAAATAAGCAGTCCCTATTAGCGGAAAGTAACTCATGCATACCTCCGTACCTCTGAACTATTAGCATTGTCGAATCACGCTTGGATGGATTTCTGTATAAGACTGAATATATAGGCTACCTTCCTCCCTGCGTAGAACCCATGCTCACAAAGCTGGGAAACGCAAGCTCTTGGCATTAAATCTTCGGGCTGCTGCAGAAAAAAGGACGCCATAAATATCAATGGGACACCACCTGTGTGTATATGTCGTGCAGTGCATATGGATCCCTGTAATGAGGGCATCATTTTCTCACAGCCCTGCCGAGGGAGAATTCTGACCCCGTTTATACCCACACGAATGATCATTGGTGTAAATAAGTGTCGAAAGTTTGTATGTATTTTAATCTAGTTATTTCCCTCGGTAATTTCATTGAAATCCAAACTGCATAAATGGTACGGCTATTATATTCAGCTGTAGAGTTCATGCATCGTGAGGCATTTGTTTATATGGTGGCAATAACTAGCTAGGGCTGCTAGAGTGTGTTGCTCCCAGGTAAAGGACTTCGAAGGTAACGGAAATATTATTTTTCACATCAATATTACTTCTCGGCTGTGAATCGACCCGGAAATTACTCTCACCATAATGTCTTTATGTGTACGTGTGGGTGGGTGTGTTTGAACTACGTATTAGGTTATAGCCTACAGCAGGCGACAGCAGTGCAGTGCCCTCTTATGCAAGAAAAAAAAAGTAACTATAATTAACAGGCAGCTTTTGTAGCTATTCAGTTTGCCATTAACGGCTCCCGGGGTCTACAGTAACCTTCCCCCATTGAGTTCAAAGCAAATTTTCTCAAAGAAAACTGGTTGCAGCCTACAGGAATTTTGGAGAATGCGCAGCAATCTCGGCCTGCGCTTTGCAGGTTCTCCACTTTCAAAGATGTTTCAGGGACCGTAAGGCAAGAAGAGTAGAAGGCAAACAGGCACAAAGCAAGCACACAAGAGTAAACGACCTACTAAAAGATTGCTGACAGTGCTCATATAATATGCATATATTTACAGACTCAGGTGCTATATCTACTATCCAAGCACAAATCTAATAAAAATTATAATCCGTGCATGGAAACACACAATTGTCACTATCTAGCTCAACTATTACAAGAACTATCGGTTTTTCCTCCTTCAGAAAAATGATATCCCTCGAATTTTCCAGGACAAGCAATAATAAAGGTTGTTCCGCTTGTTTGGACGGGAATGCAATAGCAGGCGTAATACTGAAATATTATTTGTATGTCACATATTACAGGTTTGATATCTGCCCACGACATATCGATTTCGTCTCTCTACCTCTTTCATCTCCACGCATTATTGAATATCTGGCTAACGCAGGACCTATCCTGGTTTATACATACAGGGCTTGTATAGCTATAGCAGATAGCGGAATTGACAAGTACAAAAAAAAAGGGTGGGGCTGGTGAGAGGGTGTGAAAAAAAAGTTTAAAATCCGGTTAGTTTCGGGTGATTTATCGGTTTATTCCGGCTTGCTAGCTTCACACACACACACAAAAGCGTATCTACTAGGACGATAGCATGGAGAGGATGTACTGGTGCTCCCGTAGCTCAATGGCAGAGCAACATCCATATCGGATGTGGACCTAGGTTCGATTCCTGGCAGGGGCAATACCGCTTGTAATTACTCCGAACCATGCAATAGTCCTATATAAATTCTAATTAGGAGCCTTAACTCTAACTCCCGCATAATTACGCACACTGTAATAATATCCGTGTTGTTCAAACGTTCACTCTCGCATGCCCTGGCTGAGGTATAATCAGGCAGATTTTCGGGCCTGGAATTTAACGGGACGATTAGTAACATTTCCAAACAGTAGAAGCCGGCACAAGCCGATCGAAGCGGAACACTGCATGGCTAACTTTTTTTTTTTTTAAAAAAAAAGAAGAAGTTGGGTTTGCTTATACTACATGCTCTATCATGTGAGTGGTCCGTTTCATCTTAGGGCTGGTTGCATGATCGGTGGTAAATTCAGATCAAGTGGTTAATCCATATGTGTTTGAATTTACCATCGATCATGCAACCAGCCATCACGACTACTCTCAGATACCTGTTTTAAGTGTTTGGTCATATTTTGCCTTCTAAAAAGTGCGTAACAATCGTTAAAAAGTTACGACGTAGAATCAAGCAGTATAGCAAAAAAATTATAATGAATGCCAAGATCTGGCTTTTTATAGCTAGAAAGCACACTAAATCATAATACAGACTTCTGATAAGCTTCTAACACACTCTGATTGGAAACTAGAAGCATCTCCCCTTATATGCTTTTTGGTCGTTTCCGACACAATTGGAGCATTTAATATCAGATCAAACCCACCCCCTTGATAGAGCTCGTTATCATCAAAATGCTTCTGAGCACTGGCAAAATCAGCCTCTGCATGGCCTTTTCAATGTGAATACAGTCATGTTAAGATTTATACCACTTTAATTGGTACGCAGAGACGCAATTCGTTTGATTTTTTTTTAACCCCTGTATAAGAAAAGTTGATCCTACAGAGAAGTTTAATTTGCCCCGACATCATACGGCATTAAGACGAACAAAGTTGTTTGCCAGTCAGGAAACCCAATTATACCGGTAATATTTATTCCCTCACCATACTATACGCAGAAAATATCCTGCGTCTTTATACTGCCAGCACACCATACATTGCCTATAACGAACCCTAGACACAATGGAAACTTGTTCACAATAGAACTTCCCTATGGCTCATAATTTTTGATATAATTTCTGCGACGTTAGTGAAAAGTTGACTCCGCTCTTAAGAGGCCTATACATAGTATATTTTGCTGTCCGAGCGTTCAAATATGAACCGGAATTTAAATCTCACGCACAAACAACGACTCATGAGCAGAAGCTGTACCCATCAGGTGATGCTCCCGAAACTGTACTACCTTTGACCCGTCTTGTATCCGTGAGCGTGAAGCGGTTCTGTAGAAATGGGAGCATTAACCGAAGCAGAGGTTCATCCACGCACGGAACAACGCATTATCATTAGATTTCTGACCAGGGAAGGAGTGAAACCGTCGGAAATTTGCACCAGATGTAAGGCACAGTATGGGGAGGACACATTATCACATAAAATAATTAACACTTCAAAGAGGGGCGAGAATGAAGCATATCAAGAACATCGACAACGGTAGAGAATGCTGCTCGAGTTGATGAGCTCATTTTGTGATGATCGACGGATTACTGTGAATGATATTGCGTCCATTTTGAACATCAGCATTGGTAGTGTATATGATAGGCTCAAACCCCGAAAACGGCCATTGGGCGAAAAAAAACGTACAAACCGCGGAATGCTCCATTTCAAACAATCAATTCCGCGGAGTGGTCGTTAGTTTAAAATGGCCAGAACCCCTAAATACTCTTTTTAAGAAGGCCATAGCGTTTGCTGGACTAAACTAAAATGTCAGGACGCTAATATTATTTCACGTCGTGGCGGGTTCAGAAAACACCCACATGTTGTGGCAGATTCTTGTTCCACGCCAAGTACAGTAGATACTGAAAATACATATATGGTGACTATACAAAATTAGAGAATGACTTCCCCATTCATATGTACATGTCAGTTTCTGTTTCTATAATGAAGCTTCGGAATTTAAAAAAGTTGTGAATTACTTTTTGATTCCCCACGGTAATAATGGTATTAAATATTTGAAGGTATAAGTTCTTGGAATACGATGTACAAGCAATAATGGGAATACACAGGATCATCCAATGTTGAGTATTTCAATCATTTGCCAAACAACAATAGGATGATGTATTTTCATTGTACGGTACTTGGCGTAGTGGGGAACAAGAAACTGCCACAAAACGTGGGCGTTTTCTGAACCCGCCACGACACGAAATTCGCGTCCTGACATTTTAGTTTAGTCCAGAAAACGCTCGCTCTGGCCTTCTTTAAAAAAGTATTTCGGGGTCTGGCCGTTTTGAAAACGACCACTCCGCGGAATGGATGGTTTAAAATGGAGCATTCCGCGGACTGGCGGTTTTTTTTTCGCTCAATGGCCGTTTGCGTGGTTTGAGCCTAACATAATTATACACCATCATCAGAAACGAACTGAAATAGGGGGGGGCAGAGTATCATCCGCTCCCTGCAAGACAATGTACGTCCTCATGTCGCTGCGCACACGATGCGATAGTGACGATACAAAAGCCTCCCCCATACAGTCCTGATCTCGCCCCGTCGGATTTGCATCGGACTTCTGAACACTTTTTGGGGAGAAAGAAAGTTCTCAAGTAATGAGTAGATCAGCGAAATTGTTCCAGAGTCAGCCTAAAAACTTTTTTTTACGCAAATTACAGGAGCTACCGGAACGATTGAGCTGGTCCATTGCAAAGGAGACTGACTGTGATCAATGGTGATAATTAATAATTAATTAATAATTAATAATTTTATGACCAGCAGTTAGCAAATTCCGGTTCATATTTGAACACTCCTTGTAGTTTTAGTGGCTGTACACCATGGAATCACAATTTGATAACTATACCCACATGTTAATATTATTTTTTTAAATTGTGATTAATCAGTTTCTCTCCACGAGACAATGGGAGATGGGGCCTGGAGATTTCTTATTTCAGTGAGTTTTCTGAGAAGTCAGCCAGAGTTGGCAATGACTGTGAGTTCCTTCGCAGTGGAGGCACGCCCGTTGGTGTGCGAGGCGCCAGTAGCAAAGGGCGCCAGTACAAGCGACGGTTCAGTCTACAGCCGCTGTCATTGTCGCTGCCGTCGAGCGAAGACCGCGACCCAGATAGCGCTCCAGTAGCCGATTCAGAGGATGGACCCAGCAGGCTCAAGTCTCGTTACAAGGTGAGGGACACAATTTATATTTCTGTCATCTTCTACTCCTATCTAATTGCCATAGTGCATGTGACTATTGACAAAAAAATAGGCATTGACGTGGTTCTAATTGTGACTAATGATATGCCCCGTGCATTCACAATTCTCTAGAGTACCTGGAACGGAAAAAAAACATAGCAACAGAAGTTATACCTGGTATGGGGTTTCGCTTCATTTTTCAAACCTGAAGCCGCAGCTACCGGTGTATATATAGACCTCCCTAGAGCATCTAGTGGATCGAGTCGTAAATCTGGCAGACCGAAATGAGTCTGGGTATTATGAATTATACACAGTATGTTTGCCGGGCGGGTTCATGGGCAGCAGAACTCATTTCCCACTTCTTTCTTTTTTTAAATTATTGGTACAATCGCCTAACCCTGGAGGTTTCAGTGACCTGAAGAGAACTGAAGAGATGTTGAGAAAAATGGGGGAGCGGGGNGGGGGGGGGAGTAACTCTAGAATTCAAACTTTACAATTTGATGGAGGGGTTCCGGGTCGATGTCGCTTTTTGTACTAAGTTAGCAACGCACCTTCAATGAGAAATGTGCCGTAGGAGCTTATTCTCTCTCCAATCTACATTTTTATCAATCATGTAAGCCCTAATTAGTACCACTGAATTAGCATGCCAAGCCAAAGGAGAAGCCAACTAATAGGAACAAGAAGAAAACAATGGCTCGGCAAGAGCAAGACGTAGTAATCATGGGTCACATAAGGTCAGAGCACTCGACTTGAAAAAAGTATGGAAAGAGGAACGGTATTGGAACCTAGATTATCAAAACATGAGCACATGTTATATACTGCTATGTAGGCTATACAGAGTTGTGCTGTATGTCCAGGCATACTGCTGTGCCATCACTCCCACAGGTGTTTTACGTGTCAGTGAGTCTCAAAAACGGGTATGGACGACTGTGCAGATTATTAAATTCAACTGTCAATTTACTCAGCGTTCATTCAATATCCTGTAACATGCCATTTTTTTCACTCTCACCATACCATCCTGGAGCCCCTTCGAGCTCTCGTATTATCCGGATTTTATACAGTGTGTCCATAGTAATTATCGACTTTTGGCACTAAGCTACTTATTTTTAAGTAGAGTGACTGTTAGTGGTTATCAAAAGTATTAATTGCTAATATTAGGCTGAATCCAAGTTGTCAATCAAAATTTCCGATTGTCATTGTCCCATATTGGCATCGAACGTCAATGATGGATTTTTTGTTTGGTTTTTTATCTTTCAATCTAATATTACAAGTAAGTAATTTTTTAAACAGTTACGTAACGATGCCCGTTCAACGCCTGTTTACGACACTGTTTAAAGGCAAGCACAGTCCATGGTGTAGCAAGTCTAGAACTGATCCCGACCGCGATGCCTCTAGCATTAGTAGAAGTTTTGCCGGTATTCCCATCGTGCCCTGGGAGGATGGGGGTCTTGGCACGTCCCAGGCTAATATCCAAGTTGCACAAGGTTATACAAGTGTCTGAGAAGGCGTTCAACTTCATAACATGCTCTCCTTCCCTCCATGCATATAAGGAGGGCCTTGCAAGAAGCTCTAAGCCTCTAACCACTGAACCGAAACCACATTTGCAAGCATTAGTGAAATATATATATATATATAGCTTCTATAAATAAGTAATAAGATATGTTATTAGCATCAGTACTTCATATTTTTTTACAAAAAAAATATGAGAAGTTTAACTTTGTGTCATGTAGACCTTTTGGACATTGAAACTTTCTCCAAGTACAACTGCGTCAAACAAATGCTCGAGTTCCTGCTGGTGTCACAGTTGTATATTGCCCTACTCGTGGAAAAAAATCAATGTTGCGTGTAATAGAACGCAGCTTATCATTTCCAAGGGAGTGAGCATTGACAACGTAATTTTGTCAAGCGAGAAATGACTCTGCAGAGACCAGAGAGGGTTCTGCTGGTATAGCTAAGTAATTATATATAACTACTGATCACACAATCTGCCTTACATTCCCATGTACTATACGTATATACAGTACATTGTATGCAGGTAGCGAACCACTTGGCAGGGAGTGCAACACAACGAGGAAGAAAACTAATTACGGCTGATCGCATTGCACACAAAGGATTCAAATTACGCTGTACATTGTGTTCGTTCCAATATTCGTCAAGGACTTTTATCTCCTATACGCTCCATGCCCTGTTGGGGGAAAAAACACAGACAAAAGCTTGAAATTTGAAACACTGTTTTAAATGCGTCCGTCGATAATCCGATTACATTATATCTAGCACAACACATCGTGTAGGGCTGACTTACAATGGGCAGAGTTAGGGAGTTCATGGTCACAATCATTCTAGTATACGGTACAATGTGTCAGGCAATTGTGATTTTCGTTTCTGTTGGCGATTATTCCGCACTAAGACGCTTATTATTAAGCAGCTACTTTGGGGACATTTTACTATATGACTTTACGGAAAAACTAGGTTCAGTCACTGATTTCAGACTCCAAAGAGTCACAATGATTTGAGGTTCGCAGCATTAACTGACCTAATATTTGAATATAATATTAGAAGATAATATTTTGATGACTTCTAAAAGTAAGCTGTTCGAATGTAATTGCTTAATAATAAGCAACTTCGTGAGAAAAAGTTGCGTGCCCAGACTGGTTTACCTAAATTGGAACAGGATGTGCAGTATACTGTATACATAATTATGAATGCAAGGTGATCCAAAAAGGAAGCAACACTCAGGTTTGCTTATTTAGCCAATAAGTCCAGTGTGCACTTATGTCACATCTTGGGCCTTATTTGGCTCATTGATAAATGTTTTTAAAATTTTTTAACAGATTAAAGTAGCCTAGTCACGAGTGGCTCTGATTTCTCTAGCCTTGTAGGTCAGAGTCACCCTACTCATCTGTGGCATTTTCATAAAATGAAATTACAGTATAACTAATGGTGTGGTTTAATGGTTTATACAAGTATGATTGTAGGGTTGAGCTATTTGTGTACAAATTTTCCAAATTCCACACCAAGGATAGGGGACCCCGGCAGTTACTTTTAGTGGCAAAATGTATTAGCTGCTAATATTAGACCTAATTTAATCATCCATCCTAGGTATGAATTTCAATGAATTTCTTGTTGTGAATGGTCCATTGGAACCATCATTACCATCGAACGTCAATGACAACCGACTTTTGCAGACAAAAACTCTTTGCAGACGTTACAGGGATTGGGCTAATTAAACTAATATTAGCCACTAATACTTTTCATAATACTAAAAGTAACTGCCAAATAAGCAGCAATGCGTGAAAACCTATAACCATTACGTAAAATTCAGTTGGAACACCTTTCAACCCTTGTGTGCAGATTTCACGTGATTTCAAATTTAATAACAGCCGAACTGATTTGTCCAGCCACTCGTTACTGAGACAGTCGCATAGTAGGCCTATACGGTTGATAAAATTATGATGGAACGTAATTGAAGGGTGATCTGCAACGTTTGAAGTGCCAAAACCCAACTTTTCAGGAGAGAGCTTTATTTGATCCATCGGCACATATAACCTTATTGCAGAACAACCCTAAAGCAGCCCCAAAACAACGCTTCCAGTTTCATCTAGCAAGTGAAACTAGTACCATTCTGCGCAGAATGGCCCGCTGAACTCGAAACACCAGGAAGGTGAAAAACGAGGCAGATGGCACTTCCAACCTTGTTGCAGATCACCCTTCAATTATAGCCTATCGACCTAGAACACCTATAGGATAAATTACTGTTTGGTTCAGGTCTCAGGGCTGACAATGCCACTTTACGATCCCTCCTCCTGCCCCACACCCACCCATCCTGTCACCATGCAGGATACTGGAAAAAATGATTTCAGGGCAACAAAGAAGCCACGTACTCGCTCCACTGCTCTTTAATATGCCCCACACAGCCAATCATTCTCTTCATTCTGAACTTCTCCCATCTTTGCATCACTGGTTCAGCGGTTGTGGAAGTTCAATGACGTGAAAAAGGAGCTAGACTATACACTATATGAAAAACTGACCGGGAATAGAGTTGGGCACCTCCATCAGGGAGCAAAGAGCTACACAAAAATAACAACTTTGGCCGAAAGTTTCGTTAACTAAAAGGACCTCAATAGTTGGAACACCCTGCAAATTTGCTATTTTCCTGGCCACATTTCTATGTGGAGAAAACCTGCAAGGTTCCAGTGGTGTGCCTATAGTGATTGGATTGTGTCATAAAATAATGATGATGTAGGCCTACTCTATACATATTATAAGTTATTAATTAGCTTTGCATATGCTTTGCCACTGTCAAATGTTTTTTTCACATCAACCTTATTATGCAACTAAATGCAATAATGTAGAGAATAATTACATTGCATAATGTCATCGCCAAAATAGAGCGAATATTGTGGCATCTATAGTCATCACAAAAATGTTATGTATTTATGAGATTGTAAATTAATTAGTTGGATATCCCTTCATCAGCCATGGCAAGATATTGCATTAATATTGTTGTTTAAAATAATTACTTGTTTCTTTAACATTTTAAAATCAAACACCTCTTTTTAAATGTGCATAAAACTTGCCCCGTTGCCCGTAGAAAATGTACATATGAGTTATTATTTTGAGGCACTAATATGAGATGACGGAGATGGAGAGTGCTGAAAAAATAGCTTTGAAGTGTAGAGCATTTCATGAAAAATGAAACACCTTGGACCCGACCTCCTCAGATGGCCATGAAATTTTTCACATAGGCTACTGCAGTAAGAGAAAGAGATCACGGAGCTGTAACGGAACAACCACACCCTCACTAGAGATCATCTGATGCAACTATAAGTATGTTACAGTATAATTATACAGTCTCAGTTGCATTCAAAACTAATATATGACCATTACGTAATTCATACTGTAAGGAAGGTCTATCATTCCATTTTTGCAATGCGGAATATGCTTATAAGCTGAACGTGCAGATTTTTTCCGTTTACAGTACTAGTAGTTATTTTTTTAAAATCCGCTTACGTCTCCCTTTCAAGGTGAAACTGCTCAGAATCTGCCACCAGCTAAAAGCACTACTCTATACATACAGCATACCGCTATTTCATTCAACGTGTCGGTCTCAACTCTCTAACCCGGGACATTTACGATGATGATCGCGAGGATGACATAATTATTCCTTTGAAGTTGGCTTAAACATTCACAGTAATTTATCGCTCGCTTCAATGCCGAAATGATGTTTTCACTGTAATTAAAGGAACGAATTAAAATAACTACGGTAGGCGGGGATTCTGAAAAACATCAATAGTACATCATATATAGCCATATAACTCTTTAAGATGCAAAAATATGCTCGTATGTTCCACTTACTAAAATCGTTTCAGAGTCATTAGATTCTACGTGAAGTAATTAGAAAATGGGCTCGTCTTTAACACACTCATTTCCCCATAGCTAAACGAATCCAGTGCATTAACGTCTTTCACGGCTTCATACGATATGTTGGCGTTTTACCATTTGAAAATCCGCCAAGCGTTTACGACCCACTCAGCAGGAGGCGATAAAATTACCATTCTTCAAGCATTGCTCGTCGTCTGGGCTCCTACACTGCCTCGGGATTGTACCAAAGCGCTTCATAAACCCGATAAATCATTCATGGAGCCATCTTGACAGGCAGGTCAGGACGTGCATAGCTTCCGGATATGGTTAGCAATTCAAAAAGGTTTGGGTGCCCGTACAGCACGTCAGGTTGATGTCTGCATTGAATTATTTCGTAATATTAGACCTACACGTACATGCGTGTGAACGCCGGAGTACAAAATGCATTATTCGGTGTACTGTACTGTATAATATACCCGAGCACAAATATTCAAGTGTTATTTATAAGGTACCGATTCGGTGCACCTGTAGCGTCACTCTTTCTGGATATCAGTTGTAAAATGAATAGGTTTACGTTTTGGTCCGTAGTCCACACGGATGCCTTTACAGCAATAAAAACTTTAAGGACACCCTACCTAATATAATAGTAATATGACATGTGGCTTTAAAATGGAGTGACCGAGTACGATTTTGGTCCACAACTAGGGCCTACCTTGTCTGACAGCAGTGTGGTTTGAAATGCTGCTTAGTATTGTGTATAATCCCCTAAAGTTAACCAACAGTGAAACAAGCCGTGAAACAAATCGGAAGTTTAACAGGTCTATACGTAATTACTGTGAGCGTACGCTGTACATTCAACAAAGCACACTCCACAGGGAACAAAGTACAGTAGTTCATTCGATATTCCGGTGCTGCCCCACATCTTTGTCATTTGAATGCCTTTCAGGTGCATATTATTGGTATATGTTTAGGTCGCTTTCAAGTGCTAGCTTGTTCAAGTTACATAGTAGCCCTATGTTTCATATTGAAATCCTGTAATGTGGAAGGTAATGTAAATTGCATGCTAGTTGACAAAACTACCAGATAGTTGTATGTTTTATGTCCCTTAAAACGCCCATCAAAGGAAATATTTCATCATTCAAAATATGAAAATTATTGTAATTGTGAACCTACGTAACTTGATTTCAAATACGGTAAGTAAGCTACGAGACTGACTAAATGGCCCTTCTACAGGTGGTGGTCTTGGGAGCTGCCCGCGTGGGCAAGACGGCCATAGTACACCAGTTCCTGTACGACTCTTTCCCAACCAAATACCGCCGCACAGTAGACGAGATGCACCACGGCGAGTTCGATCTAGGAGGATCCTGCCTGACCCTAGACATCCTGGACACAGCCGGTTCCTTCGAATTCCCTGCCATGCGCGCCCTCTCAATTTCCTCAGCCGATGCCTTCCTGCTGGTCTACTCTGTTGACGACGCCAATTCCTGGGAAGAGCTCCAGGCTCTGCGCCAGGAGGTTGTCGAGGCCAAGGGTTCAGACGCACCGGTGGTTGTCGTGGCCAACAAATCTGATACCACTGAGCAGGCCATACCCCGGGCCACCGCTGAGGCCATTGTGGTAGGCCAGTGGGATGGCGCCTTTGTGGAATGCAGCGCCCGAGACAACCGGGCTGTCTTGCGCGTTTTCCAAGCTCTGTTGGAGAAGGCCAAGGTGCGTTACAACCTAAGCCCGGCTTTGAGACGCCGACGTCAGTCCTTGCCACATGTGGGTCCTCCACCATCAGCAGGGGGGCGCCAATTGCAGCCGAGTCCTCCACCGATACAGCCAACAGCCGCTCAGCTGATGCATCTTCGTATGTTGCGAGACAGGCATTCCTCGTCCTCATCAGCTTCTTCTTTGCCGTCTTCTTCGGCCAAGAGAAACTCCTGTCTCCTGTCCTAAATTCCCACTCGTTAGACCCCGACCTCTCTTGATATGCTGGACAGATGGCTTGATAAGTCTTGTTTCTCCAAGAATGTCTTGTCGGAAACCTGTAGTCAGGTACTATGCCGTCTCCAGACCATTCTCGCCGAGATTAGCACAATGACAAAAAGAGAGCGTGGTTGGAATTGGCTTCTACGACATGGCCTATAGAAGCTGCCACGTTTTCCTCTTGGAATGTCATTAGATGAGTCTCAGTGGAATCATCATTCCAACCGCCCCTTTATAAAAAAAATACTTGTCTATTTACCCACAGTACCAATTACACAAGTGTGGTGAACATCAGATCTCTGAATAGATCCTTTGATTTCAAATTAACCAATAGAATGATCATTTTTAGATAATTCTTTCCTTTTTCAATGGACTTTAATTTTAAATATTGTTGTAGTTCTATTGTGGTACCGTATCTCAATTGTGTTCCTCCCCCATGTGTTGACATAAGTATTTTGTTGCCAAAAAAACGTACATATATACTACTTGCATGAACAGAATTTGTCGTATTCTTCTTTAGCCGTTTATAATGTCGTACAGAACCAACAGCACGCTAACGTCATATACTTAGCGTCAGAGCTCAGAAGGGTAAATGCCATTTCCTGAACTTTGCAAAACGGGAAGAAAAATCAACAGCTCTTTAACATCTTTCTTCCAGAAATGCAAAGTTCTTTTGAATGTTTTGCATCCGGTGCGTAATTTGGACTAAATAATAATAAGTATCTCATAGCAAATGCACACCTAACCCGATTCTTCTAAAAACGGCACTTATGCTTGCTGTGTCGTAACGGCAGAGTTTTGTATATCTCTATGTTGTATTTGGACAATAAGATCAGTTAAAGTAAGATATTGAGTCAATTGATATTGTGGTACCAAACAGATAATTACCTCTACACCCTTATGTTCCTACACGCATCAAGACTACAGCCCTGTCAATATGTGTGTGTGTATTCGTTTTATTACCCCTCCCACAATTCCCCAAAACAACCCACATTAAATATTGAGTGGCTCTCTGCTATAAAGCTTGGTCTGTTTGACCAATATTTTTGAATGATACATTCTCTTAACTATTATCTTGATAACAAGAGAAAAATAACATGAGAAGTCAGATGAGCACCATTACATATTAGAAACTTGAATGGCGCTTTCGGATTTCTTAAAGCGATTTCTTAATAAACAAAAGGCTATCGCAGATCTTCAGCTTCTTTAGCACTGGCGCACACTAGTCTTTCCGCAACCAACGTAATTACATGAAGGAAGTACGACAGTCAACAAACAACTTAGTGTCATGTCTCCCGTATGGGAAATGTAATATACTTTTCAAAGAAAAAGGTGAGTGATTTTTATAGATGGGCCTATATATTTTTGCACTGCTAATTTCTTCTTGCCCGCCGACTCTTAATGACTTGGTGGTTTTGTGCAAATCTGCCTAGCCATGATTTAATTTCAATAGCAACACTAACCAAGTTATACCAGTGCAAAACATCCCAGTTTTGTGGTACTGGTACTTGAACAAAGAGCTACATGATTTATTTTTTGAACTGGATAATATGAGGAATGAGTTGGAAAGATTGTCATAAAAGTATACCGGAATGTGGGAATTGGTAGTGACATCTGGCTTAGGTTGGAACCTTGGTTGGAACACCCACCCAGTCACTCTACCTCTTTTGAGCCCGTGAGCTTAGCTGATCTCCCCTACCGAGGGGGATTAGCCACAGTCGGCGCTAGAATCACTTACCGAAATGGTGGCGCCTTACCTAGCGGGGCAATTCTGACCATTATGGTCGACTCCGATTGGCTGGCCTCCTTGGGCTGCAACATGGCGCTCCACATGAGGCCCTTCAGACTCCATTCAATCGGAGTCGACCCAAATGGTTCAGAATTGCCCCGCTAGGTCCGTAAGTGATTCTAGCGCCGAGCGTGGCTAATCCCCCTCGGTGGGGGAGATCAGCTAAGCTCACGGGGGTAGCAATGTACTGGTATAGGGAGTGACTGGGGGGTGGGTTGGAATGAATGTGTGATACGCATGCGTGCCTACTACATAAATTTTAAAAGTGGGTCATATTCCAAAAGTGGCAGGCGTCAGTAAAAGACGTGAGGTGGAATTTTCGTCCCACTGCTATAGTTACTGCTAACCATGGAGTACCATGGCCAACACTGGTACTGCTAAGTTAGCAGTAACTATCAGTTGGACGAAATTTCCACCCGTGATTTTCGTAAGCAACTATTTACCGCTCTCTTAATTTTTCATACTGTTCAGCGAGCCACTCAATCATAGGCAGTGTTGAGGATAATAATATTCAAAATACACTTGTATGTTGATAATAAGGAAATAAAAAATGTCACAATATTTTGTCTTGTATTAACATCTTAACATTTTCAGGCCCGACCTTGTGTCCTGTATCATCATAAAATGATCAGACTAACTAGATAAAATTAAATTATGTTCTGTTGACCTATATAAGTTCAGTGTATTGAAAATATATTTCTACGTACTGTACTCGACGTATGATAGAAATTGAATGTCACAATTTGAAATTAAAATATAGCCTACAATTATGGCTTCGACGACATAAATGTACCATTTATTTTTAAGGTAGCCATTTCTTCCTTATGTCGAGTACGTGGTATTAGAAAATATATTTTGCTTTTATTCTCAAAAAAATATGCATCATGCTTTTGCCACAGCTTGCTGGATATAGGTCCTAATAATTCTATTGAGCCGTTCATTTCCTTTTTCCTGCAATTATAAATGCTTCAGTTATTGCGACGTACGTATGTCACATCAGCAGGGGCCTGATGCTGCATTGCAGTGAAAATTTTCACAGGTGAGTTTGATCCCGCCCAATTGTTTCGCTCAGGGCTGTGACGTAGCGAGAATTTCCGCCTCAGTACATGGCCTTTTCTATGCTTTCATAGCATATAGAGGCAGCCTGCTCTGGATGCATGCTGTTTCATTTTCGTTACAGCAGAGAGAAAACTCTGACGTCATTCGCCGGACAATTTCTGGTGAGAATTCTCACCATCCAATAATCCAAATGAAAGAATTCACACAAAAATTGTCAGGCGAGTGACGTCAGAGTTTGACCAAAACGAAACAGCAGGGCCACATCTGTACTATTAAAGTGTAGAAAATGCCATCTCCTAAGGCGAAAATTCTCGCCTTAGCTTGTTCCTGAACATGGGCTCTGAAATTGGTATTTTGCTTTGTGAACATATGGGCCTTACAGGACAGGTTTCCTACCCTCCTCAGAATCATTTTTCACAGACTTGGATCGAGGCTTATGCCTGCAGGACCCTCAGTTGTCCCAGCTGCGCTACTCAAGATTTCACGGCAGTACTGCAGTCCTCGACAAAACTAGAATACTACAATCGATATTACACTGCATATGCGTCTCCTGGTTCAGAAACGAGCATGATTGATTATTCTGACTGTGAGTGAATGTACTCTCTCAGTACCTTCTACGTCATGAGTTACAAAAGTCACTGGCCTGATGGTCCTTCCATCACTTTATCTCCTAAATCCAACTTCTTGATAGACGTGTGAGTACTGTTGGAAAGGATGAGAGATGGTCCAGGTCAATGGCTTTGCAATCCCGTGACGTCTTTGGAGACGGTGGATGTACCTTAAATAATCCATCTAAGATTTTGAACGTAAGATGATTAATTGGCTCAAAAACATTATCTTTCTATTACTTCCTTTTCAGCTTTAAGCATATAATTAGACATATATATGCACGACAGAATATACTAATTTTGTCGCAACCTTAACACACGCTAAAAATTCATCAATCTGAAAAGTTTGTCAGAGATGGCTATTACAAGCATACCAATTTTATCAAAAGATGGCATTTCAGGAGTAAATAGGAAATCAAACTGAGACATCCGCTTGACTTCAAAGGACTGTCCTAATTTAACTCGGTGTGTCACGGGTCATGTTGGTATACTGGCCACCGGAAACATTAGCCAAGGAAAATGTAAATTCTGCCAGACGTTTTTCATGCCCCTGGGCTGAAATCATTATAAAAATATCACAGCTTCAAAGTGGGAGGTTGGCATGACTAACTTCCTCTCTAAGCTTCTATATGACTAAAGTTTAGTTGTGGAAATGACGCTCTTTAGCTGAGACAAATTTCCGGCCATATGTTTTCGATCAATAAGTCTGTGTGACATCAGTTTGCACAGTGATAGAAGTGTCAGGTTGTCTCCATACCTCAGATAACACATGACTGTGTCACTTTGTAAAGACGTCAAATTGTTCGATAGATCAAACCGTTGCCTGAAACCGAAAGATTTATCTGAGTAGGAATTTCCATGCAGATGAAACCAATAGGATGAAACGCCGATCATTGCATAAAGAGACATCTTCAACAACGTATAGCCTATATAGGCAGCCAGCAACATAATGATGATATCGTAAAAAAGAGACATTTCGTCCCGTTTTTGATATTTCGTCATATATCGTCATCAGTGGAAAGGTCTTAAATACCAACCCATAATAATTATTCACTTTGTGCTTATAAGTTTTCTCTTGTCAAGAACATACTATATAAAATGGGCCGACAAAATTTTTCCCAACCAGTGAAGATAATGATATGCTCTCTTCCTACAGGAAAATACTAATCTTCGCATTGCGTTTTTCTTCTAGTGGCCTTGCTCTTATTGCAATGTTCAAATTCGACTTTTTTTTGTAGGACTTCAGTATGTTACAAACACATACGGACAAACTATTTTTTAATCCTTTATCTAAAACCGCATATTAGCAACATGAACCTTTCTTTGTCGCCTCTCATGTGCACCAGTTTTGCTCCACCCTTGGCATTTTATTCTGGGTGTTTACAAACCGATTTCCATTCCAGCAGAGGCATATAGGGACTATGCTGTAAATGTCTGGCAAAGTATTTGCACCGCTTCCGGAAATGAGGCTTGTGAAGTGGGCCGAATTGAAAATTTCCGCCCATGCAAAAGAGTCTCGTTTTTTTTTACCTGCTGTACAAGTATTGATTGGTCCTCCTCTCCTCTCACCCAAATTCTCCTTACTACTAGGTAGACCACCTCAAACACATACTAAAAAACGGATGCTCTTCAACCCTTCACGTATCAGCGTGCATGTCATTTGTTGTGCACATATGTTTTTGTATTGTGATTTTTTTTTCATAGATGCTCTTTTGGTGGACGAATGGCTTTGGGACATTTCCAGACTCCAATTCCTTCATCAATCAATGGAGCTTCCCCCTTCTGGCCCTCTCCCCTACCCCACAGCACACCTCCCCTTCCAGCCTCAATCTCCAGCATCTCGCCAGGTGGGAAAATGGGTCCTAAATTTAGCTCAGAGGTGCTGTTCTGGGGCTTCCAGGAAGATAGCGATGACAATAATTTCGCATCACTTGGGATTCCAACTTACATTTCTCACAATGCCACGCAGTTCAGTCTGCTTTTGATATTTCTCACCCATACACACCTGTACAGCCACCCAGTTCAATATCAGTTGTAAGAAGTGTCGTTTTTCCTTTGTACTGTACCATTCGGTTTCGTCATATGCTTGGCTTCTTATCTAGAGTATGTGGCAATGGAAGTGTCGAGTTATTCGACATTTCGTAAATATTACCCTCATGTGAACTGAATTCAGTCACCTTCAGGCCCTAGCACGGGGTATTTAAAACAAACAAACAAAAATCAGTCACCTTCTGCAATATGTTGCTGAGGACACAATACGTTGGTGGAGGAAGGGCCTCTGGTGTAACTTCCGGAGTGGGCATCAAGGGTCAGGTGAATCCTGGAAGACCTGAACCAGGAAGGTGGGTCATTGGCCGTTCACTCAGTTTGCCACAATTTACTAAATGTAGTTGGGATGCGGCTGGATTTTTTATTATATCGCCCAATATTCATTTGACAGGATGTTGTCCATGTTATATTTGGAATGGGAGCGTGCATCTACAAGGTAAGTGCCTGATCTGAGAAAAAATTTCATGCGGAAATAACTCCTACCTACGCACCTTGCTAACTATTACGCACGCAGTTATTGTTGATCTAAGCTTTGCAGTGCAGGTTGGCTACATCATGCACCATGCAGCAACAGATTTAATCAACTTTGAAGGAAACCACCATAGGATATTTACATGTGTTTGATCATGTATAAGATGGAAAGACAAGCTTTTCCTTCCGTTTGAATAGACCGTCAGCCTCACTTTGCTATTATAGAGAGGAAATGCTGAAAATTCCGAAGGAACATGTACCCCCCCCCCCCTGCCCCCAATCTCCCTGCCCTTCTTTCTCAAGCAATGCGTTCATCTTCAGCACGTCAGTAAAGTTGTTCCCTCGGCAGCAGGAATCCCTCAGGGCAATAGAGTTATAGGCTGGGAATTTCGCTCGAAAATTCGTCTCCTACGCACTGTAATGTTATTCGATTTAACAGTAACGTATACTAAAGGTGGCGAGTTGAAACAGTTCTCGCAATACTGGTTAAACTTTCTGATAAAGTTTTTTGGAAGTGTAGTCTTATATAGGATAGAGCTTCGAGGAACAAAGGCCTATATCGCCAGTATTATATAGAAGCATTTTTTACACACAATAATCTTGCAATAGTTTACATTTGAAGTTTAATATATCAGCTCGGAATGTAATTTTAATCACAATTTACGCTATAAGTCAACGCAAAATCCTCTTCCAGTTTCCATGCTTGAAAATAGTTCAAATTCCCTTTGTACCGCAAGTATTCTTATTTAATTTCAGTTTCAATTACCAGAAACAGTGACCGACAATGGCGTATATTCATGCGGAATAAGTGAAAATTCCTCTAGGCGGATACAGATCAACCACAGATGAACTGCTGTTGCTGTGTTTCTAGGTCATTCTAATCATCACACTAAGTGGAAAATCTGGTGCCCTCTAATAAAATCCAGGGTTCAGATATTCTACTTACAATTTCATACAAAATATCAGCAAAAAATATCAACAGTAATTATCCCAGCACCAGTAATATATTTGTACTCATCATCACTATAATCAACATTTTAAAAATTATCAATAATAATAATAATAATAATAATAATAATAATAATAATAATAATAATAATAATAATAATAATAATAATAATAATAATTCATACCCCGTTATCAGCCGGCGGCTCTTTAGGGGGGATATTTTTTGTTTTGACTGGAACTCTTCGTTTCATTTTTACTGCGCTTTTTGGGATAGGATAGGAAAGGAAGGAGGCGGCTGTGGCCTAATAGTTTGGGAAACAACTCCTAAATTCTCCTGGAGGAACCGTGGGAAACCACAGAAAACCACGGCTAGAGTTGCAGGCACCGGGATTCGAACCCAGGACCTCCCGATTAGCAGTCGGATACCATATCCCCTACGTCACCACTGCTTCGGTAATTATTATTAATGTAACATTTCTTTGCAGGAAACTCAACCTAACTACAGTACTTCTAGTTCACATGTTTTGTACACGTAAAATTCATGTAGTTCAAAAGCGATACCGTGTAGGTAGTAGCTAACTTGAGCGCTTACATCATAGAGCAGGGATTTTCTAGGAAATGCTGTAGAACTTAGCCATTCCAATTAAGGTCCCTAATGCTAAGTCTACCAAAGGTTTACTTGTGGTGGGATTAGGTGAGTTGCGATGCCTACAGTCTTTGATCTCAGTCAGAAAGTTATACAGCACTGCGGACCACAGTCTTAAGCTCAATGGCTCAGATAGATGGCTGTGGGCCGGCAGGATGCGACGCCAATAATACATCAAATGAGGTACAGCTAATTTCATCCTAAATCAGCCCTATAACTGCTCTTTCCTTGCCTTACGTCATTCTCCGGCTTTGTGTGAAGATATCTTGCGAAATCGTCATAAATACCTTATAGAATTCTGGAACTGCGTATATAGGGAGGAACCTTTTATCTGGCAAAAAGAGATGTACAGTACGTCTACTCAAGTGTGCCAGGATTAGTTCCAATTATTGTCTTTTAAACGTAAACATCAAATTAGTAGAATTGTCGACATTACATAACCGCTTAAAATGGAAGCGCGTATTTGAATCCAAAATGGACAGTGACTTCTGACTGAAATGATTTCATTCCATCACACGCCATAATTTCAAACGCTTATTCAAGCAAACACAAATTAAAAACATCGTCTATTTTTATACTATGTATAACAAATTACTTCCATTGCTTTTCGAACCATATATCATTCGAATGTGCATAAAAGAGCAAAAATAGCTCTTTTGTCACTTCATCGTCTAAAGGCGACAGGCATGAGCTACGCAGTTGAAAACAAATTCTACTGGATGACTCAGAGCATCTCTATATTGACGTCTTCCTGGAGCACAACAAATGTGTAACCATGGTGAACCCAACTCTTTATCACTTATAGTTTTCACATCCTTCCAGTCGTCTTCACAGGAGCCAGTGAACCTACACACTGAAAACCTGGAGTGCATTAAAATATGCACGAAGTGAATATGTGGAGCAGAATATGCATCTATCGCATGAAATTATGCACGAAATGTCAATGGTTTGCATTATTTTATTCACTTTTGAAAACTGCATAAATTTATGCAGCGACAATGTTCACTAAGTAAGTAATTAAATGCACTATATGAATAATGTTATTCATATAGTGCATATTCACGTTATTTTTATTCATTTCGCGCAGTTTATGCAGTAAGTGAATGGAACATAAGCAGTGCGTTATTTTATTCACTTACTGCATAAACTGCATAAAATGCAGTAAGTGAATGAAATAAT
>KZ538928.1:4938-35073 GCA_000934665.2 Catajapyx aquilonaris | reverse complement strand
AAAAGAAAACTAAAAGATGGCCCTCCCACGGCCCCCAGGCCTCCGTCCGAGAAAATTGGGGATAGCCGAAATTCCGATTCGGTGACGCGGCACACTTTGGCCCGGGCAGATTTTCGGTGGCCCCCTGGGAAGGTGCTCATGTTTGGAGGGTGGGGACCCTTAACCTTTTTCCCCAGGCTCGCCGCATCATCCTTGATGCCCCGCAACCCTCCTCCCTCGATCCTCGCGTGCGTGTTCGATGCCATGGCAGGTGCAGGCGAGACAATAGAAGGGAAAACAAACAAACAACAACAAGAATGCCGGCAGATTCAAAACTTTATTTCCTTTCCCATACATTCTTTGTACCTCCCCCCCGTCGCAGCCTTGGTCTTGTCGATGGTGAGAAAGGTATAAGGCTTCTTATCCCAACAGCGCATGCACATCTGCTTAAATTCCTGAAAGTTGTCAAAGTCGCAGGAGCAGTGGTCCCGAAAGATCATGTTCAGGTTGCGATCGCAGACGGGAAAGACGAAGAGAATGTTGGCATTGTCGCGGATGAGCGCGGCGGGTATCCTGGTGTACGTCTGAGCGAGATACAGGGCGTGGGCGTTGCGATGCCGCCCGTGGGTGAAGGCGTCCATTATGATTCTCTGTTGTTCCAGCATGACATCGTCAAAGATTAGCAGGTGGGGAGCACGAGCAGGGGCGCTGGAGGAGGGGGGAGGCGGGGGCTCGTCGGTAAATTCCAACCTATGTCCTTCTCCAGCCTCGTCGAAGGCCTCCCTCAATTTCCGATAAATAGGCTGTTCCCGAGTGGTGGTGAATATAACCGCCTTGTCGTACTGGAGGTATTCGGGAATGAGGAGGAAATTCACCAAGAGGTTTGTCTTCCCGCACATGGAAGGCCCCGTAATGATGCCCCGGATGTGCTCGGGCAGGTGCTTTCCCCCCTCCCTGTTCACCCCACCGATAACATTGAATATTTTCATCGCAATGGCACGCGGCGGCCGTGTTAGGGGCTCATTTATACGGTCTCCACCTCGTCCTCCGCCACCTCCACCTCATCCTCCACCTCTCGACTCTCCAGGCTCTCGTAGCTGCTGCCGCTGCTGCTGCAACTGCCTTCCGTCCTTTCCATCCAGTCCCGGATCATCATGGCCTTCTTGAGAGTACAGTAATGGTTCAAGTGACAGGAGACATTGACGGGCAGCTGCGTCTTCAAATGCTGGTAGCAGGGGCACGAGAGGTCTTCCACATTGTGCACCCTCCGACCCAAGTAGCAGCAGGGCGCACATCTCGGTCCCTTTGCTGTAAACCCGTTTGTGCTCCTCGGTGGCCCTGGTCAGACAGCTCTTCACCATGTAAGAAGGAAGGAAGCCGGCTTTGAACGGGATGCGACAGACGCCTCGCAGGAAACGATTCATCTCCCGCACGGCTCGAGGCCAGCTGCGTTCTTCGTTGGGCGACTGGAAGAGGAAATGATCAATGTGTTGGCGCTCCAGTAGGACCGAGACGGCGCTGGCCTCCTTGACAAAATGATTGTTCGCGCCGTCCCGGTAGGTGGTCAAGGCAACGATTATTCCAGACTCCATCTGGGGCGTAAGCACACTGAACACTGGGCTGCGCTCTGCGTGCATATATATATATATATATCGGCCCGAGCGGTCCTCCTAGCACACACACACAATGGCGTTCCTGAACAAGCTAATCGACAAGCTTCCTTTCGAGCTGCATTTGCCCGGAGGCTACCAGTACTGCGGACCAGGAACTAAACTATCGAAGCGATTGGCTCGAGGCGACCCGGGAATAAATATGCTGGACAAGCTGTGCAAGGCCCACGACGTGGCATACATCGAGCCCCGAGGCAGACGGGAAGCGGATCGAATCCTGGCCCGAGAGGCATGGAAGCTGGTGAGAGACCCCGCGGTGGGACTGAAAGAAAAGATTGCGGCTATAGCCGTCGCAGCCGCCATGAAAGTGAAGGGGGCGGTGGGGGCGGGGCCTGCTGCTGCCATGGAGAGAATCGCGGAGGAGGTGCACAGACCGGCGCGACGAAACTTTCCTCGCCGCCAAGTGGTAACTAAAGGGCCCGACGACCTGTGGCAGGCGGATTTGGTGGAGATGGGCGAATTCAGCCGCCAGAATCGAGGATACAGGTACCTGCTGACAATCATCGACACCTACACCAAATATGCCTGGGGGGTTCCGCTAAAGAGGAAGACCGGCGCGGAGGTGGCCGCGGCCTTAAAGAAGGTGCTGGTTAGAGCCCAGCAAGTCCCCAGACATCTCCAGACCGACAAGGGGAAAGAGTTTTACAATTCCCACGTGAAGAGGCTGATGGAAGAGAACCACGTCAATCACTACTCGACCCACTCCGACCTCAAAGCCTCCGTCGTCGAGCGCTTCAACAGAACTCTGAAAACCCGCATGTACACTCGGTTCACCGCTCTGGGTCATCGACGCTGGTACGCGCTTCTTCCCAGCCTCCTCAAGGATTACAACAACCGCCCCCATAGAACCATTGACACCACACCCGAGGAGGCCCGGCAGAGTGGAAAAGTGAAGAGGGCCGGCAGACCACTGGCAATCAAAAAGCCTAAATTGCGGGTGGGAGACAGGGTGCGCGTGTCTAAGGCGAAGAAGGAATTTGAAAAATCCTATCTTCCAAACTGGTCTAACGAAATCTTCGAGGTGGAGAGTGTGAAGAGGAAGGCAACCGATCCGGTTACGTACAAGCTAAAAGACGTGGATGGTTCCTTTTACGAGCAGGAACTGTTGAAGTCCTCAATTCCAGACGTGTTTCTCATCGAGAAGGTGCTGAAGAAGCGCGGAGACCTACTCTATGTCAAATGGAAAGGGTTCGGCGCCGCTCACAACAGCTGGATCCCGAGAAGCAATGTGGAGGTATAAAAAGGAAGGACCGACGCGGCGCGAGGCAGACATGGAGAGGCAAAGGAGGAAGAGGCGGCAGCGGCTCATCAGCAAGTATGCAAATGCGTCTCGTCTGGAGAAGCTGGTGCGGATGAAATTCCAGAAAGAAGGACTGATGAAACAGGAGCAAACGCAGGAGCTGCGGGAATTTTTCATGCCGATAACCAGGACGCTGGCCACGCCGGAAACATCCATTAAGGAGGTAAAGGAGGAGGTAAAGGAGGAGCCTCCCAGCTTCAGGGCCTCCCTGCCTTGGGCTTCCTCCCCCATACTAAGTAAGCAGGTGAAGGTGGAGAATGAGGATGATGAAGTGGAGGAGGAGGAGGAGGATGATGATGATGATGATGACGAGGAGGATGATGATGATGACGAGGATGAGGATGAGGAAGGGGGGAAGGAGGAGGAGGAGGAGACACCATCGCTCACCCCCGGCCCATCGCTCACCCCCGGCCCATCGCTCACCCCCGGCCCATCGCTCACCCCCGGCCCATCGCTCACCCCCGGCCCATCGGTCACCCCCGGCCCATCGTCTTCACGCACTCCCCTCCTAGCGGGCACGCCATTACGCTTGGGCACATCCCTGCAACTGCCTTTTCGTTTAATTGCCCCCGACGCTCCCAGACGATCCTCCACGGGCTCGTCCCCCTCCGCAGAAATACGTCGAGCCACAAACAAACTCATGTACGATTACAAAATGGCCGTAGACCCCGACCACACGTACGGCCTGAACGAAAGACACGACGGCTGGTTTATCGGCAACACCCAGATCGAGATGGGGCCGGAGAACATCGTGGTGGGGGAAGACTTGTATGTCCTGACGCCGGGATTAATCGCGCTGCTCATTCACAAAGTGCCCATGAAGCACACCCACAGCGACCTCACCAAGTACGCGGATATATTGCTGAAAACGAACGCCATATTCAGAGAGCACGACCCCAGATCGGCCAAACCCATCTCGAACACGAGCTACAAGTACAAGCAAATAATAAAACCCATCTGGGAGAAAGCGAAGGCAAATGGGACGGTCGCAGCGGCGGTGGCGGCGGCGGTGGCGGTGGCGGCGGCGGCGGCGAAAACTGGGGAGGGACTTAAAGTTGCGGACCAGGTGGATTTTCTCCCGTACTCGAGTGGGGACGACCTGGTGTTTCGGCTGCGCGATCTGGTGGCGTCCAGGCAGGCCGGGAACACCTCCCATCGAAACGAGGTGGCGGCTATCGTGAGCGAGTTGCGTCGCAAGAATTACATCTCTCTGGCCACGTACGATCACCTCAACTATAAGCTATAAGGGCGGGCGCGGGGGGCGTGTGGGGGACAGTAAGCATGTTCATAGAGATCAACGGGTACGCGCCCAAAATCAAATGCGTCTTTCCGCAACCAATCATCCTGTCGCCAAAGACCGAGTTGGCCCTAATTAGTTACAACACCTACTACAGCGTGCCCAACGTCAACGAGTCCAACTGCGAGTTGGAGTACAACACTCGTAACGGCCCAAAAACGCTGCTCGTGCCTCACGGCCACTACGAATGCAAAGATTTGGTGGCATACCTCAATACCCGCGTGCAAGGACTGGAAATTGGGATCAACGAGAACACGGCCAGGGTGGAGGTTAAAGTGACCGACACATATTTGATTGTGAATTTCTCGGCGCCCCGATCGGTGGGGAAATTGCTGGGGATATCCAAGTACGTGAAGATGGAGCATGCCATGGTGCTGGGAGAGAGGATGATCCAGATCAACGACGTGAACGGCATACAGATCCACTGCGACATCATCTCCGGGGGCTACTCCAACAGCGTCGACACCAACCTGCTCTACTCCTACTTCCCCAACGTGGCCCCGCACTACGCCGTGGTGGAGGTCATCCCGCACCCCATCTACCTGCCCGTCTCTGTCTCCTTCATCGACGAGATAAACATCCACATCACGGATCAAAATGGCGATTCTTTATATAACGGCGATGACAGCGTCGCCCTGCGCATACACATCCGCGATGCTGTCGAGTGAAGCCCAATCGGCGCTACAGAGTTTAACCGCCGCCGAGGGAGGAGAAGAAGACCTTGCGGAACACTTCGACAAGATCGACGAGATCGAATATTTCCCGGATTCTAAGGACCTCTCCTACCCGCACTCGGACGTGGTGATTCGACTGCCCAGGATCGATGCTTTGGTCAATCTCTCGCAGGCCTATTATAGCATATGCGGCAAACTGCAGAAGGGTACCGCCGCCTACGCCCATGCAGACAACGTGACAGGATGCAACAATTTCGTCCTGAGCCACTTCGATAAGTTCGTGGCCACTCTTCACGGAACCGAGGTGGCTCACCTGACCAACCTGGGGCGAGTCACCACGCTTAAAGGGCTGGCATGCAACCATCTGGCAAACCTGCAACACGAAGGATGGGTGCCGACAAGGCACGGCACGATCGACCCCTACTTCAATTCGACCGGACATTTTCAAATCCTGGTTCCTCTGGCCAGCCTGGGAGGCTTCTTCGAAGATTACCAGGGTCTCTTGTACGCCCCGCATCTCATCCTAACTCTGACTCGAAACGAGCAGGATATGGACGCGCTGCTGTACACCGACACCGTCGCGCCGGCGGCGGCCGCGCTCTCGTCCTACAAGGTCGTATTTGAAAAAATCAGCCTGTTCGTCCCTCATTACACGCCCTCCCTGGAGACGAAAAACCGGCTCCTGCGGAACATCGAGGCGGAAGTCCCTTTCCACATTGCCTACAGGGACTGGAGATCGGGAACGCAGCCGCTGCCCCAGGGGGAGACCACCTTCTCCTTCAACATACCCGTCAGCGGAACCAAGGCCAACACCCCCAAATTCATACTGGTCGGTTTTCAGACCGATAGAGACAATCAGCTGGCCAAGCATTCCGATCATTTTGACCACCTGAACGTGCGGGACCTGTACGTGGTGATTGACAACCAGCGCTACCCTGGGCGAGAGCTGAACCTGGATCATGACAAGGGACAGACCCACAGGCTGTTTCGCATGTACAGCGGCTTTAAAGGGACACGCCACTCAAAATACAAGTTGGGCTCTAAAAATCGGGCGAAAAATCCTGACTCCGAGGGTATAAGCAGTTTTTCTGAGAGACGAACGGTACGGCCAGGGCGAAGGCTGGAAATGTGTCGTTCGAAAACCGCGCTCAAACGGGCAAACGCAGGTGGCGACGCCACCCTCTGAGGGTAGGTGAGGGCAGAACTAGAGAGCGGTAGGCGCGGATTTGAAACGGACCGTGCTCTACCTTTCCACCGACCCAGAAGATTCGTGGTGATGTCATCTTCGCACGGGAGTGTGACTTTGGCCCACGTGAGTGGTTGAGGAGTGCAAAGTGAAACCAGATGGGACACCAACATATCTGTTTATAGTCCGCATACCCAAATAACAATGAGCCTGCCTGACAGGCGACAGAACATGACGCATCTGTCCTCGTCGTCCCCATCGCTCTCATCGACCTCGTCATAATCATCGTTCGAAGTACGGCATGTACGGGTGCCGCCCAACGAACTCATCATCGCCGACATCAGTATGCTGGTCATCCGCACTAGCAGTAGCACCAGCAGTGCCTCCAAGGCTCCAACTGATAGGGTAGGAGGCCATGCGCAGTGGATTGGGGGCCGCCTGGTCAGAAGGGACCATGTCCATCCTGGGCACCCTCCATCGCAGCAGCAGAGCCAAGAGCCGCACTCATTTCCATTACATTCCGTCCCGGAACAGAATCACTGGGCGGCGCCATCTTAGAATAACCGCAACGCGTTTCAGAATAGCAGCTAATATGTGTTAGGGCCCAGAAGATGGCTCTATTTCAATGACTAATTCCCATATGAAGCACTATTGGTGTCTGCCAGGCTACAACATTAGTCATTTGGTTGTTAGACAATTAGGTGTAGCATGCACTGGCCTAGGCGAGAGACTTGTCATTAGCAGTTAGTTGTAGCTGCTAGTAGTGCTAGAAAATAGCTACTGATGTGTGGTTCTCCGTCTGGCCGCCACGAGGGGTTCGCGTTCCTGCCAGGCGTCTCCACTCGCTGGCGGGAGACTATTATTTTACGAATCTGACCTCTCGCCCTGGCCTTACCGTTCGTCTTCCAGAAAAATTGCTTATACCCTCGGAATCAGGATTCCTTGCCCGATTTTTAGAACACAACTTGTATTTTGAGTGGAGTGTCCCTTTAAAAAACACGCCAAGTCGTCTGCCGAAAAAACCTGTGAGATAGTGTCTGGGAGCCAAGCCTTGTCCACTCTGCCGTACAAGGTCGTGACATCGTGGTGGACGCCAAGCCTTTCTTCGAGGCTATAACCTAAGTGAGATGACTTGGTCGGACTTGGTTCGCGTGCACGAGGAACCATACGCGTTCAGTTCGCTGGAATTTGATAAAGTCACTGTTATCCCAATAAGCTGTGCGACTCAATTTTCCAGTCTAATAAACCGTGATTGTAATCATGTGCAGTTCGAAGGTGACATTTTGTAGTTCTTGTGATATGAATCAGAGGTCCAAGTATATTTATAACTATTGTAGTGTCCTGGAAACCAGGTTGTTGTATGTTGCCCTAGATGCCAGGACACTGATGTTGTTGATGTTTTGTAATGGATCAGTTCTATTACTGCTTCCTGTGAGACAGACGTGTTGTTGTCTTTTCCTGAATATAGTGCCATTCTGGTTGTAACGTCTTCCCCGTGTGTGATTATTGTGTGGTGTCCCTGTCGTCTAATCGAGGGCCACTACATTATTCTAATGAATCAAGGAACTATAATATATGTACTTTTAAAGTGGAGTTGTTACGTTACTGCTCCACCATTGACAGTTACAAGTAAATATTCCATTTGAAGGTCACATTTTTGAGTAATTGCTGTACCAATGAGTGTTAAAAGTTAACTTTCTATTGTATAAAACCGCGTATCTCATTGTTCCTAGTGCCAGTGAACCAAGTCCAGCCAAGTTACCCCACTTAGCTTATAGCCTCGAAGAAAGGCTTGGCCCAGACACTATCTCACAGGTTTTTTCGGCAGACAACTTTGCGCGTTTTTTACTAGTGCATTTTTGAGGGGGATAATACTTTTCAATGTACTGACTATATTATATGCAATCATTCTTTGAACAATGCCTAAAATGATCGCTAATTCAAAATAAACATGCACTTCCTGTTATAGATACTTTTTTAAATGGCAACAGTTCATTTTTGTAGTGGAGATGAGGATAGTGGAGAGGGTTGGGTGGCAAAATGAAATTCTAGTCCAGCATGAGTGCTTGATTTGATGGTGTTGGGAGTTTCGTAAAAGGCGAATATCAGCCTGAAGGTACTTCACTGAAAATATAGCTTGCAATAAGAACTGACACAAACGAGTATGCCGGGAACCGTGATGTGGGGTCGTTTGGGACCCCACCACTAGAGCATGGGTCCAAAAACAATAACTTATCTACATTTTGGTAGGTGTGCAAATTATGAAACCGGATTTGATCCATGAAATGAAGTTTTTTTTAAGGATTACACGGAGTTTGAGGTCATTATCATTTCAAGGTCACTCATTGCGATGCATTTTAATTCCTTTGGGGTCCTAAAAGACCCCATGACACGGTTCCAGGGTTAAGTCACCACAGAAGGTGGGAGAATCCCTTGAGAATTTGTGTTTAGTTTTTTCACCAGTATTATAAAATGAGCAGCTTTTAGAGTTGCATATTGTCTGCTGGAAGTAACATTTCCCAAATTAGTGATCCTGGATGAATTTATCATGGTTACACAATGCAACAACCCCTCAGGTGGGATAATACAATGTAAAACTAGTAATGTGTGCACACTGATGCCATTAATATCGATTTTAGTGAGCTACATGCAAAAATATGTTAAGAACTTTCGAATGTACGATGACGCGTCAAGATGAATTGAGACGGATTTTATATGTGGTAATCAGAATTAGTTCATGACTCGTGGTGAGTTGCATCATGTCCAGAATGCCTTGAAGTATTAGAACACCAATTTTTGTTCGAATATTCCACAATCTCATGCTACGGTAACACTGGAAGTAGGCCTAGGTTTATATTCGCCTCTCCTCTGCCAGGAGGTCGGCAGTGAGGTATTGGTGAGGTGAGGTATTCAGCGTTGAGGTTTTGCTTCTGATTGAAGACAACAGCGACAGAGATGTACAATATATGCTAAGAGAGTCATATAGTGAAGAAGTGTTACACAGCATTCCAATGGTATCAACAGTTCAAAAAGAATTGTCCCGTCGCGTCGAGCGGGCAGCCACGCGTCAGGATGTAAGGAACCAGTTTCAAGGTTCCTTTCATCCTGACGCGTGGCTGCCCGCTTGACGTGACGGGACAATTCTTTTTGGACTGATGATACAAGGCATTCAGCTGGGGTCGGTAGTCCGATTTCAAAGAGACAGGTCTGCAGACTCCCATCAGTCATGACAGAGGAGATCATTAACACCACATGTGCAGTGATTATCCTGGACGATCGCCACATAACCGTCGATGACCATGCCAAAATGTGTGGTATCCCGTGGTAGTGCCCCACACAATTTCGCATTACCATTTGCACATGCGATGCGTTTGAGCCTGATGCTCTGGGGCCCCAGGCTGTTTACTCCAGAGGAGAAGCAGATGCCGGTGGAGGTTTGCAATGAGTTGCAATGTCTTGTGACCTAACATAGTGATCGGTGTGTGCTTTTCACAATCTTAGAATGTCATATGTCTCTGTGGCTGTTTTTTTCAAACGGTAGCAAAACCTCAATGCTGAATATTGGTCCTTACCGCCAACCTCCTGGCAGAGTGGAGGCGAATTTGAACCTAGGTCTATATACTTCCTGTGTCACCATCGCCTAGAATTGTGGAATGTTCGAACAAAAATTGGTGTCCTAATACTTCAATCCATTAGGGATACAATGCCATTCACAGCAAGTCATGAACCAATTCTCTTTATCTCATAAAAAATCAGTCTCAATTTGTTTTGACTCGCCCTCGTAGCATTTGTCTTTACCTATTTAATTGATGAAACAAAATCTTTCTACTTACCTAATGTAGCATAATCGTTTAATTCGTATTCAGTTCGTAATCAGTGTTTTTTTTATGGGTTGCAAAATACATTGGGTGTTTTGTGCCCTGTGACCAAATTTTGAACCATTGGAAATATTTCATTCTGACATCAGGAGTATTCTCTCCTTGAGAGTACAGTGCTGTACATATGCCTTTTAAATGTGACACCAATATTACAATAATCCTTTTTTCTCCTTAGGACTATCACCTTTGCACATCTTAGCTTGTTCCAAAGAAAATGTAAATAAAAATGTGCAACTGTTGGAGGTACTTTTGAAACATGGCAGCAAGCCACACCTTAAGGTAATTGGGTTATATTTGTGTAGCACAGTATATCCTGGGTGGTTTAATTTGGTCACACATGGAGAGCATCTAAAACTGTGTTCTCTTGGGGTGATGTGATGAAACCTAAAATATTGAACCCTCTAAACCAGTGGTTCCCAACCTTTTTTGTGTCGCGACCCCTTTTATGATAGTCAAGTAACCTGCAACCCCCCCTCCCCTAGTGTTACTAGGTATTGAAAAACAAAAACAAAAAAACAAAAAAAAACTTTGCAATGAAATTTCCTATAAAAACGTTTAGATTTTTAAATAAATTTTAGTAATTTTTTAATTTATAAAAATTACCGCGGCCACGCGCGACCCCCCAGAAAAGGCTTCACCACTGCTCTAAACCATGGTAAATAATAAGTTGTCACCGGGGCACTGAGCATGTTCAATGTGCTGAAGGTAGGGGTGACATGGTGGTGGAGTGGTTAGCACCGCAGCCTTCCACCTGTAAGGTCCCAAGTTCTATCCCCGGATCGGACGGAGGATACTGATGTGGATAGAGTTTCGATGGGTTCTCTCCGTGTTCGCGTGGGTTTTCTCGGGGTTCTCCCGTTTCCTCCCACTATCAAAATCCATCACAGCAAAGGCAATGATTAAAGTCAGTCAATTAAAAGATGATCCTCTAAAGAGCCCAAGAAGGCTTATCACGGGGTATCCATTATTATTATTATTTATTATTATTATTATTATTATTATTATTATTATTATTATTATTATTATTATTAGCGATGAGGGGTAGTCAGCGATGACGGGAGCCACCAACTAACCCAAAATATGAACTAAATTAAAACTTGTAAAAATAAACCTATAAACAACCCATCCCCCCTCCCCCTGCCCACTTCTGCCCACTTTTAGATCGCTGACTGATTATTGTTATTGTTATTATTAATGTGCTGAAGGTAGTCGTCAGGGTCCAGAGCTTGCACTCTCTGATAGTGAAATGGGTACAGTTGCTAACTGTTTATGACCCTCCAGACTATGGTGGTACAGTACAAGTGCACAGGGCATGACACAACTCTACAAACACTGTCATAGTGTGTATTTGTTACTCGTCATGCACCTTTAGAAAGAATGAAAACCTGTATCTCATTGTTACTGGAGTAAAAATCTGCTGGGCCTGTAGTCTGTCAAATGCATGTCACAGCTGATATACACACCAAAAGTGGTTCATGATCCAAATCTTGCCTATGTGTATTGGGCAAATAGCCAAGTAGCCATGGGCTCTTCAACCCAAGAAGAACATGAAAATGAAGTCCCAACTTCCTGTCTCTATTGTTTTTGTTTTTTTTTGCGATTTTTCACAAAACCCTTGATTTTGCCTGTAGTGCCCCCTTAACCCTCGGACGGTGACGTGGGCACTTTTTGTGACCAGCGACCCTTTTTTTGCTATAACTTGGCAAATTTAGGACATTCGAGATTCATCTTTGAGAACATTTTCGTTTGACTATTTCTGTGATGAATGAAGTTTAGTTTAAATTTTTTGAGCAAATAGCACGACCAGGAAAAAATAAATTAGGCGGCAATGCGTAGATGGGGCCTAACCAAGATCCGGTCTGGCGGCTCCCGGTGGCATCCCAGGCCGCCAAGGGGTGGAATCCCCCTACCCCCGGGAGTTGGCCCCGACTGATTTTCTTTCCGATATTTTTCTGATCGCACTATTTTCTCAAAAAATTTAAACTAAACGCTATTTGTCGTAGAAGGAATCACACTATGATTGTCTCAAAAGTGAAGCCCGAATGTGCTATATTTCGCCAGATATAACAAAAAATATGGCTTGGTCACAAAAAGTGCCCACGTCACCGGAGAGGGAACATTTCGCACGTCACCGTCTGAGGGTTAATGTTATTTTATTTCCAAAAAATATATTGAAAGTTATGGCCGCCCTTCAGCAATGACCTTTTCTGCCTGTAGTGGTCAATCAAGCTCTCAAAAATTCGATTTTCTTTGTGATCTCGCCTAAATTTCCTATTATTGTATTTGAGAAATATGATTTATTGCGACTCGCGGCCGCCCCTAGGCCAGTGCCTACTGTGCCTAATGGGAAATCCACCGCTGTCCCCAGCCAGTGACGTCACCCAAGGGCTACCATTTCTTGCTCGCACTCTATCACTTCAATTTGCACACCTGCCACATCAGAAAATGTCACTAGCAGTATGACGGAATTCATGTCCAGCACTGTACTGTGTAATGGGCTTGCAACTTTGGACCAGGCATCTTCCTGGTCAAAGCTTGACCTTGTGATTGCACCTGTGGAGAACAAGCCTCTTTACTACCTAGCATAATAGCAAATGGTCTGCACTCTACTCTGATATAGATAGTCAGTATAAGAAAGATATTGTCCTCTTTTGAGAAGTAGTCAGATTATGAATGAAGTGTTTTCTTAGTATTAGAGGCATTATTGATAATTATTTGTCTTGCAGGAAAGCAAAGGTGAGAGAATTCCTCTCTTTTTTGCCATCGAATCTCAGAATATACCACTCATAAAGAGAATGGTGGAGCTCAGCGGAGATTCCAAGGCTCTCCTGTCATGCAGGGACTCTGTGGGGTGCACTGCTTTACATGTGGCAGCTCAGATACATACTCTTGAGGATGTTGAGTACCAAAATCTCATTGAATTTCTTTTGCATCATGGGGCTGATCCAAATGCAAAAGACAGATATAATAATCTACCTAAAACATTGGCATCTATGGATCATAAGAAAGTAAGTGTGCTGCTGGATTTTGAATTGTGTGATATGCAATAACTTAATTATTTCTTATTCCAGTTATTTGACAAAGCTAGAAAGCGACACAAAAGGTCTCACTAATGTTTCTTCCATGTGGATTTTTGAAGTGTGATTCTTTCTAATCTTGTAAATGATGCAGGTACAAATTAAAGGTCAAATGTAATTAGTGTTTGAACATAGGCTTTCTATAAGCATGACTACATATGTGGCTTTTGAATGACATTTGGTGATGCAGTGACAATTTTTGGTGTATGCAATGTATGCTATATAGTACCTATCGATATGTTAGGTCTCATCAATTGATCACCACATTCACCCTATTCTCATGTAACTTGTGTCAAATGTATCAAAGTCATGGAGTTTGAATTTTTTTCATCTTGCACCCTACCTGGTAAAGTCCACTCCCGTTAGACTTCCACAAGTGCTTCATGAAAATTATTTAAAATCATTATAATTTTGGTACAATGGCAACGCTCTAAATTGTATGAAGATAGTTTTGAAAATAAATGATGTGTTCTTTGAGATGAAAATTTCCCAATATTAAACAGAATTGTATGTACAAGTTCCACTTTTTTAGTAATAAATATCTCTATCTCTATAAATAAGGAAGCTTGATTGTTAGTTTGTGAGTTTGTGAGTTTGGATGTTTGTCCCTTATAGAAATCCAGGGGAAGGCCCCTACACCGCCTTAAATTAGCATATCGGGGGTTACTTTTTCCCAGGAACCTAACGCCGCATGTTTCAGCTTCCGAAAATGTACCTAACTACCACAACACGCATATTCCTGCCTCAACAATTAGCTTACATCAATAACAATAAATCAATTTGCATTCCCATGGAAATGCCTCTCTTTTTTTAGCTATTTACCTCCCTGCATCGTACCGCAGGGAGGGAACCTTTATTTTGTCTTGATGGAACCTTTTTGACGTAGCGCCCGGGCCCACGGGCAGGCTGACTGGGAGGGGATGTGCAAGGTGCAAGTGCAATTCTCAAGCGGTATATTTTGTGAACTCCCCCGGGTGGATTAGTCTGAGGAGATTCCACCCGAAACGAAGCCAGAGACGACCCAACTCGGCACGGGATGAAGGAGGGAACCCCAGGCTGGGATCGAACCCGACGTTTCCGCAGCGCCACTTTGTCTCCCCTAGGAAATGCCCTTATGCCACAATACCTAGCAAATTAAACCATCTCCGTAAATTCAGAGCATCCACCAATTACGCTAATTGGCCACCTCACGTGACTTCGTATCTTATGGTAATTCCGGGATTTTGTGGGATTTGAAAGTAGACTTCCAGACAAAGTAAATACAATTAAATTATACAGTATTTGCAAAATATTACTCCGTGTTGAAAACAAAATTTCCCACCATGCATCTGTATGTACATTTCTAAAGTTATTCAGAGCAAACATATGGAACGAGGTGGGGGTGTGAAGTGGGGTTGGGGGGGGGGGGTCAAGGGGTCAAAAATGCAGGGGGAAAAACACATGGCTGTGCAGTCTTTTCCTGGGCCAACTCCATCCCCATTCCTCTTTTTACACATCCAATCAGAATATCTGTGTCGACTGTACGCTATAAGACAAGCAGGTAATCTATCACAGATATGTACCCCTATCTTTACCAGCACCCCAACATACCCAGGCAACGCCGGGTAACCTGCTAGTAGTGCAAATAAAATGGTTGCGATCAAATCAGAAAAAACTTGTCCATTAATGAGTTTTTGTGTGCCTGTGTAGAATGGAGCAACTTGGCTATACAGGGTGATTCCGGTAACTTTGGAAAAAATCACAGGGTGGGTAGTTCCCCATAGGGAAGTATTTTGAGCTTCGGTAATCATGTCCGGAAATACCCCCATACGGGGTTACGGCCGTTTCCACCTTTAGTATGTTGCGCCTGGTGGGTAGGCAACCCATCGTGCTCGAAGGTTGTGTTCATCAGGTTTTGCACTTGACACTCGCAATTGTTTTCGCCTTCGTCTCCTCCACACGTGACACACCTGATGAACGCAAGTTTCGAGTACGGTGGGTTGCCTACCCACCAGGCAACAGACCAAAGGTGGAAACGGCCGTACCCCAGTACGGGGGCATATCCGGACATGGGTACCGAAGCTCAAAATACTTGCCTATGGGGCCTCTACCCGCCCTGTTATTTTTGCCAAAGTTAACGGAATCACCGTGTAGATAGGTTACACTGTAGGTGAGAGTGAGACCCTCTGTTGATAAATGATCTGTCAGACTCTATGCCCCACTTGTGGCCACAAATGACGAAAGTCACATTTTGACCAAAAAATATGGAGAACTTGGAGCCAAGATAAATTACAGTTGGATCCGGATATAACAGACTGCAAGGGACCGCAAAAATCGGTCTGTTATAACCAATGTCTGTTATAGCCGAATACACAAACCACAAAAAAAATTTCCTGGGACGCCCCTGTGAGTCTGTTATAACCGAGGCTTTTATATCCAGATTCAACCGTATTACGAGAAAACCGATTACAAGCAACAATAATCTGATGTTTTTTTAACCAAGATTTGAAAGTGTTAATGATGAAGTACTACATTCCAGGTTGTGTTGGATTAGCTGGGATTACCATTTCAAAGGGGCATTCCAATTTATCATGTCATAAATTCTCAAGGTGATTAAGGAGCAATTGATTGGGCACTATTTCTACACTGGTCGTTTGGTATAGGTTGTTATTGCAGCAGGCGTAAATAATTATTGCAAGCATCTCCAGCACTGAAAAATCACCGGGAAGTAGCAACACAGTCAATATGTCAACACCTTGCAGTAGTCAGAGCATGTCAAGGAATGAGTCATTCCAACATGAACAACTCAGACGTTTTCCACGATGTCATTAAATGGCCAGTACAGAAAAGTTCTTCATTGAAACAAAAGCGCGAAGATGAACCGAGTGTCATTAACTCAGACAAATGGATACAATATTAGATGCAAAAGAAAAATAAAGAGTCAAGAAAGCACAAGCAGGGAAGAAACTTGATGCTGGGGTGGGAAATGGGAAAGGCAAAAAGGTAGGCAAAGGAAAGGAAACAAAAAAGAATCCAGAAAAATGTCTCCCTGCAGGCCAAGATGAAGACCATAATTAGGAAAGAACCAGCAAAGAAGTCACAAATTAGTGACCGAAAGTGGGGGCCGAAACAACCTAGTCTATAAAACTCACGTGACAAATGTCATAACAGGTGATAATAACAACTTTCATTGTCTTAATTTTGTAATCAAAGAGCGCGGTTTTGAAGAAAAAAAAATGTGCAGGTGGCCAGAACCGGGGCAATGGCATGGCCAGAAATGGAGCAGGGGTGGTCAGACGATTTTGCATTTGACTCAAGTGCAACTTGCACTTGAATCAAATGCCAATCGTCTCTATCTTTTTGAGCGATATAGTACATCTTGGCCTTTTGTAAACGGAAGCCTTTTTTTGGACATTAAAATTTTTAGATATTTTTATAATGTGTATTAATTCATTCCCACGCAGTTAAATTCCCTACATCATCAATGCATTATTTTACCTGCACGAACCATCAATTCAAAGTTATGAATTTTCAAAGTCAGAATATATTTCTCTTAAGGTGGCCACAACCGGTACAACCACCCAAAGTAGGAAAATAAGGAAGAAAGTATTCCTCTTGGGGATATTGATAATAAAGGAGCAAGGAGCCATCATGGATTCCTGAATGAATCCTAACCCTTTGTGGCAAGTTATATTCATCACTGATTGCTGTACCACCAGGTGTAAGTCAATTATTTCCTTTTGCTACCATTGACATTGGTTAAATATTGGTACTGATAACTTCGAAAATCCAGGCAGAACTCTTTCCTTATATTCTGCAGCTTTGGTGCAGGAGTTTCTACCTAGCAACTCATCAGCATGTCATCAGCCTTTGATTGAGCCATCTCCATTGGGAAACATCACAGACGATGTCATTGTGATTCCCAAGGCTGCTGATGCAGGTTCAAACAAAACGTAAAATATAAATATGGGCCTATAGGTCAATTAGGATAGAATAGATTAAGTTGGGTAGGTTAATGTATGAGGCGCGTCCAGAAAGTAAGTTCCGTTTTTTTATTAGAAAAAGCACAATGAACTCCCAGAATTTTTATTTACACATCGGAAATCGACAACTGTCAACTTTTTTTTCAAAATAGCGTCCAGCCAAATAGGGGCATCTTTCATTGAGTTACAGTTACACAATATTTTGTATGCCGATGTCATAGAGGTCTGTCGCCAGCCATTTCCGCGATCCCTGAACTCTGGATTGCAACTTCTCGTCATCGTCAACCTTCTGCTTTGCAAGCCATTTCTCCCTGCCCATGGACAGGTGGTAATCACTAGGCTCTAAATAAAATCCCTGGTGATTAAAAAAATTCTCACTTTAATTGTTGCAGCAGTGTTCCAGTAAGCAAGGCAGTACGCAGGGGGTCATTGTCGCGCAAGAAAACACCCCTAAACTCAATATAACTGTACATTTCTTGTGAATTGCCATCCGTATTAAACTTCTGTAATGTCGCATAATAAACCTTTGGGTTGAACAAACGCTGCAGCATGTGGAGTTTCGGGGTGTTTTCTTGCCCGGCAATGCCCCCCCCCCCCCCNCCCTGCGTACTGCCTTGATTACTGGAACCCTGCCGCAACAATTCAAGTGAGAATTTTTTTTATCACCTGGGATTTAGAGTCTAGCGATTCCACCTGGCCATGGGCAGGGAGAAATGGCTTGCAAAGCAGAAGGTTGACGATGATGATGAGTTGCAATCCAGCGTTCAGGGATCGCGGAAATGGCTGGCGGCAGACTTCTATGACATAAGCATACAAGATATTGTGTAACTCAATGAAAAATGCCCCTATTTGGCTGGACACTATTTTGAAGAAAAGTAGATAGTTGTCGCTTTCAGATGTGCAAATAAATATTCTGGGGGTGCACTGTGGTTTTTCTAATAAAAAAACAGAAACCTGTATCATGTTCGAGATAAATGGTTCCGCTATTTCCCGCGTTCATTTGAACGATAGCACCATTCGATAGTATGACGATAATATCGACAGTGGTCCGAATTTTGCAGCTGCGACCGGGCTTGGTCTTTGGCACTGTCTTTGGTGGTCCATTTTATGATTTTCAATCGAGAGAGTACTCACTCGGCCGGTTAAAAGTCTGGGGCATGAGGCAGGCTCGGTGGGAGAGCGGATATCAAGGTAGGACAGGTAGGTGGATTAGAGGACGTCCTACACGTGAGTAAATTGGATAATTTGACCGACTTGAGCGTTAATTGTGTTTCTTTCTCTACCCGATCCTCGGCTGTGAAGTGATAAAGCTGCTTAGGAAGTGTTGATGTTGGAGAAATAGAAAGTAGCTGCTGGCTTCTGAGGAACTGCAACAGACAGACGGACAATCCAAAATGCTGTCAGACACCTTGCTCTTCATCTTCGCCCTTCTACTCACTGGTGCACTCCTCTTCCTGCTCGTATACTTTGTATCCTTTTCAATCATTGTTTGTGGAAGCAGTGGCCCCTTGCTGATATTATTGTAAATTTGGGGGCGCAATTGGGATTCATTTCGAATTGTAGGGGTCAAAGGGTTAGGGATGAAGGCTGCAACTATTCTAGCCACAAGGTGCAATCTAGGAAAGACAAGTCACTCATCATGGATACAGAAAATGTCAAGAAGGTACCCTAATATTGGACAGATTCCTAATTTTGGATTCTGTACTATCTAATTCATGTATGTGGTCCTGTGATGAGTAATGTAGGGAGTCATTCTTGTGGTTCCACGTTATCCCTGGCTATACCCCTTCAATTGGGGCTAAGCTGTGATATACGAAGGGAGTTCATGAAGTTCGTACCTTTGGGTTGAAGGAAAAGAGAGTAACTGTTCAAATTGCACACATGTATTAGTCCTTCTCTCTATTTGAACCCTGCAGAGCTACACAATTTTCCCACCCATGCACGACCTGTCTGACACCATTATTGTACAAGTCGACAATTTATGCTTGAAAAAAAGTTTTCAACCTCTGTTGCCCATGGTGGTGGGGCTTGTGTTTCTCTCATGACCCAAAACACCTGTCCGGCTTGGGAGATCCTGCCAATACGAAGTTACCACCACCATAGCTCTTTGAGATCGCAGGAGAAACACAAGCCCCATCACCATGACAACAGATATTGAAAACCTTTTTCAAGCACTAGTGTCGACTTCAGTCAACTTCTACAAATATGGTGTCTTGACAGGTTGTGGATCATCATGCATTGCAGGGAAAAATGTGAGGCTTTGCAGGGTTTGCTTAGACTCTTTAGAGAGAAGGACTAATACATGTGTGCAATTTGAACCGCTTCTCTCTTTTCCTTCAACCCAAAGTTACGAACCTGATGAACACCCCTCGTAAATGAATGATCGAATGTATTATTTCAACAATGAAAAGTTTCCATCTCAAGAAACTTGTCTGAAGTAGGGCCTAGCACTTCCTCTTGCCAGATATCGCCAGAGAAAATGCCTACTCATTCTCTGACATGATAAGAGTACCGTATTTATTCGTGAAATGTAAGTTTTTCCAAGATTCGCTTTTTTGACCAGGTTAAAGCAATTGTACGTTTCACAATAAAGATGAGTAGAGTACCTGACAATTGCAGTCCCTAAATGTAAACAACGGCGTTGGCGTTACCTGGCAACCACGCTGTCGAGTGCGTGTTCAGACCAAAGAGTTCTGCTATTATATAATATAATACCTAGAGGAGGTACTCCCTATCCTTTTCCATTAGACAGGCTGAGGCAGCCGCCATCTTGTTGGAGGTCATATTGTTGTTCTAACAGTTGTGTAGCAACTGGGACAACAACCAATAATGACAACTGGGCGACAATTAGTTCAATAATGTCAGGCGTCCGCCATCTTGTTGGAGGTCATATTGTTGCCTGCATTGTTGCCTGCCTCACATTTCAGGCCGAGTACCTCCTCTAGGTGTATATATAATATAGCAGAACTCTTTGGTTCAGACATCATTACATGGAGGTCGCTTAATGTTTTTTCTATTGTTGCCAAACTGTTTACAGAGAGTGAGTGATGCTGGGCGACCAAGCGACATGTCTGCATGCTTATACTAATGCATGGATCGGAATAAGCGGACTGGGGGGATTTTATTTTGAGAAAGCGCTTTAATTTTACCGCAAGACTATCATCACTTTCCATCATGAGTCGGGATGGAGTTACTGAATGATCGGGAATGCTCTTACCTGCCAATTTATTGTAAGGTCCACACTGAATGTCATCCACTCCCAATCAAGGCCAGTGTAACCGGTGAAAGGGGAATAGTGGGTGGGTGAGAGGGTGTGAAAGAGGGTGGGTTGGTTGTGTAAGGGACACATTTTCATTCTGAATTACTTGTCAGAGTTGTTTAGCCGTTTCATAGCAAGTTTCAGGGCAAACCAGGTGGAGGCGACTCTGTTCATGCCCCTGGTGGGTCCAACCCAAATAAATAGCGGGAAGAGAGGTCACCTTCAGTAGCGGGTCAGATGACCCCCGCCGCTGATCACCGCGTCCAGTAGCCGCGGCGCACTTGCCACGATGTTTTGGCAGACTTCTGGGCGCCCCCTGAGAGACTCCCAAACCTGGTGGACGTGTTTCTGCAAAGCCTCCCTTGTCCTCTCATGTCCCACCCTCCAATGCCGCACCATCAGGCCCCAGATGTTTTCAATACAGTAGAGGTCCGGTGACTTGGCAAGCCAGGGGATGCAGTGGATTTCGGGGTGTTTGTCCAGCCAGGCGGTCATCTCTTGAGAGCTGTGGAACTGTTGTCCTGAACGAGGTTGATTGTGGGCATGTCATCCTTGGGGTAGAGGTCCAAACTGACGGTAGCATGCACTCCTCCTGGAAGGCCACATACTCCGTGGAGTTCATTCGGGGTGAAACCTCAACCAGTTCACCAACTCCGTCAGCGGTCATCCACCCCCAAAAGTCGATGGTGATCCGACCAGATAGTTCATGAGGCAGAGAGTAGCACGGATCCAGACTCTTGTGGTCCGGCCGCCACACATGGCAACGCCCATCTGCCGACAAAAGGAGCACCTTCTCGTCCATCCAGATGACACGATTCCAGAAGTCATCTGGGCAAGGCAGGTGTTCCAAGGCGAATGCAGTGGATGCTACTACCCTCGTGGAGTCGCCTCTGGACTGTCCGCTCCGAAACCTCCAGATTCAGGGTCTCTAAAAGCCTGTCAGATGGCTGGAATGGGTCTTCATCCATCCCAGTGATGAAGGCCGCATCTTGCTGCGATAAAAATAAAGCGCTTTCTCAAAATAATATCTCCTCAGGCCCCTTATTCTGATACCATGCATTAGTATAAGCATGCAGGTCGCTAGGTTGCCCAGCATCACTCGCGCTCTGTAAACAGGGCAACAATAGAAAGAACACTAAGCAACCTCCATGGGATTATATCTGAACACGCCCTTGACGGCGCGGTTGCCAGGTAACGCCAAAGCCATTGTTTACATTTAGGGACTGCAATTATGTCGGGTACTGTGCAAGTGCAAATTTTGAATTGGTTAATGGCATTATCACGTAAAGTGTCATATAATCAGCTTTAGTTCATGTTCTAATGCATCACATTTGGCAAAGGTGCAGTGTACATAGTACAGTAAGGTGCACCCTTGTGAGATATGCATAATCTGGTTAATAACTAAAACTTTTATTTGAAAAACCCTTAACTGTTACTAAGGTTATTACTCTCTCTGATCTTGAGTGTGATTACCTGAATGCGCAACAGTGCTGCGCAAAACTGAATGTGGTAAGTAGTGTATCTGTTCAGGAAGGGACTGGATCATAATAATAAATATACAAAAAGGCATAGGAAGAAGGTTTCATGGGCACAAAAGGGTGGGGTGGGAGGGGTGTTTGTTGATATTCATGAGCCATGTTCAGTTCTATTTTTTGAAGCTCTCCTGGCAAATGGCAGAGATTGGATTGGGGGGGGGGNGGGGGCATTGAAAGGGGGTGAAAAGGCATAAAGACAGTCTGACTCTTTACTTTTATAAAGGACACATATCAAATCCTGCCAATGTATGTGTACTGTATTAACCTGGAAAATTAATTGCCTATAGGGATACACTGTACTCCCGATAATCTGGGTGCCAATTACACAGCGCAACAAAAAAAACTTTCGGCGTGTTATTCGGAAACCACTATGCACATCATGTTAGTAGGACCCAAAGTAGCTGGGAAACGCCCGGGATTTCTCTCCCAAAATCTGCAGTGGGTCAGGGTGACCAAAAATGCGAAAAATTCAAAATATTGAGGTTTTTTGGCCTATTTCCAGGTCTGGCAACCACTGTAAGTTTCGGATTTTGTTTTTGCTGGCATTAGGTGTTACCTGGGACTGGTCTGAAGCCACTATGGTGTTTAAAGTCAATCTTTTATAGAAACTGTGGTTTTCCAGGGTCCTTTTTATAGAAAAAATTCCGATTTTTGGTACTTTTTCGTCAATTTTTTGGGAACAGTGTATGGACTTTTTTTAAAAAAAGTGTAGCGTAATGGGCTCTTTAGAGACCCTACAATCAAGGAGTAATAGTAGAACTTTCCTATGCAACCCTAGTACGCGTGTGCAAAAGCCTAATCTTGGGTAAAATCGCGTTTTTTCGCATTTTTGGTGATTTGACTTTTTTCAACATTGAAAACCAAATATTCCTCGGCTATAAAATATATGAATTCTTCTTAGTCTAACAAACTGTCAGGGACCCCCATAGTATGGAAAAAGACTGCGATTTCCATAAGCAACCCATGTACGAGTACGCGTACAAAAAAAATACACGCGTACATGGGTTGCTTATGGAAATCGCAGTCTTTTTCCATACTATGGGGGTCCCTGACAGTTTGTTAGACTAAGAAGAATTCATATATTTTATATCCGAGGAATATTTGGTTTTCAATGTTGAAAAAAGTCAAATCACCAAAAATGCGAAAAAACGCGATTTTACCCAAGATTAGGCTTTTGCACACGCGTACTAGGGTTGCATAGGAAAGTTCTACTATTACTCCTTGATTGTAGGGTCTCTAAAGAGCCCATTACGCTACACTTTTTTTAAAAAAAGTCCATACACTGTTCCCAAAAAATTGACGAAAAAGTACCAAAAAACGGAATTTTTTCCATAAAAAGGACCCTGGAAAACCACAGTTTCTATAAAAGATTGACTTTAAACACCATAGTGGCTTCAGACTAGACCCAGGTAACACCTAATGCCAGCAAAAACAAAATCCGAAACTTACAGTGGTTGCCAGACCTGGAAATAGGCCAAAAAACGTCAATATTTTGAATTTTTCGGATTTTTGGTCACCCTGACCCACTGCAGATTTTGGGAGAGAAATCCCGGGCGTTTCCCAGCTACTTTGGGTCCTACTAACATGATGTGCATAGTGGTTTCCGAATAACACGCCGAAAGTTTTTTTTGTTGCGCTGTGTTATCCATGTTGCGGATTATTATCCATGCACTGCCAAAAAATAAAATGAAATATAAGTCTGAAAAAAAGTCAATATGTCTAGTAAATTAAGAAATATGGCATACTTTTTCTAGAAGACAAACTAAAAATCTATGGTAAGTTATTATTTTGATTAAACTTTAGTTCAAGTAGCATGCACTATTGATTAGTTTGTTAAAAACCTGTTAATGGCTCATTTTTACGGTCTCGAAGACCATTTTCGGATTATCCATGTTTTCGGATTATCCATGCAGTGAAGGGCTATTCAACTGGCGGACCGCGGTCCGGATCCGGACCGCAACGTAATTTTGTCCGGACCGCGACAATATACAGGATAGTTTGAAATAGCATTAGAAATTACTAATTCATGATTTTTGGGAAAAAGTGCTACCAAATTTGTCAAATACACACCCATTCAAATCTCTCACTTTCACCTAAGCTCGTGTTACCTTCAATCCCCCCCCCAAAAAAAAATTTCGCCTGCAGCGGGCTTGCTCCCCGCTCTTTACGGCTTGTTCACTTAGTGCTTATGAAATGGCCCCCCCTCCGAAATTTTTCTGCCTACGCACCTGTACAGGACATAATGAAGTGTGAAAATGTCTTAATATGTCCTGTCTTGATAGGCCCTTCTACCCTTGCTGCACATTTTCTATTTTTTTAAATGAACCCTTTGGTACCATATAAAAATATAAAATTCATAATTATCTTCACCTGGTGGGGGGGGGGGGGAGTGCGGACCTTCAATGGCCAAGGAAAGGTAAATACTGGACCTTGTCATAAACTAGTTGAATACCCCTGATGTAGTGTGTGAGGGAGAGCTCAGAGTGACTGAGATAACCTATCAGAATGCTCTTAAACAAATGAGTATCCTCTGAGTGGCTACTGCGTCTGCCAATCTGAGCATTGCATTGATTGATCAATTTCACAAATGGGTAAAGAAGAAGAAAATCGTCAGTTGGGTAACATTAATTTTAGGAAAAATTTATGAAATTGGCTGATGTCACAATTTGGTATTTTGTTTGGCTCCCGAAGGCTGTCTGCACCATGCAAGGTCAAAATTCTCTATGGATCACTTAGAAGCTCCACAAAAAATAGAACAATATTGCCTCTGAGGGAATATTTTCCATCCCAGAGGCATGTTGCTTATTTGATAATTCATCAGAATTTTGAAGGAAAGGGAGAAATCATTTAAAAATATCATATTTGATACTGGTCTGCACACTCACCCTGGGTATATTTGCCTCCTAGTTGACCTCACTTGGTACTGGCATGCCATAGAATGTGCAGTAATACAGTATTATCAGTTGAATTTTTATTATTCTAGTTCTCACAATTTCATGAGGACCACTACAAAAGATTTGCAGAAGATTAATTATTCACATGCCCAAATTGACCACCAGTGTGAATTTGTGGCAGGATTGTTCCACTTTTGTACCACACATGGGCAATATTTCAACCCAAAGAAATAATATTTGCCACTCTCCTGAACATCAAGAAAGACTTGGTCCAATCATAATATTGTGCCACCATGTATTTTGTATTATAACCTCTTCAAAACATAAGTCAACAAAAATGTAATTCATGTCAACTTGGTTGTCTTGTATGCTGATACTTTCTGACAGTGCAGTTGTAGCTTTCAACATACACATGAATTGTGGGATTTTTTTTCATTTGTGCAATATTATGCTGATTAACTTTCTTATTTCTGGGATTCAAGCTTTGTGTTTTAAATTGTATGCAAATTTCAGTGGATCATGCCGAAACTAGGAGCTCAAGCCTTTCTTACACTTGTGCTGTTGATATATGGACATTGGATCTTGTTCATAGTAAACCTCCCCCTGACTGTCTGGTTAATATATGAGTAAGTAATTTGTGTTCATGCTACATATTTTATTCACACTACAAGAGAGCTAATGTATTCCCACAGGCATTTTGGAATCCCACCTGGTAACACTGGAGTGTATGACCCAACTGAAATTCACAATCGAGGGCAGCTAAAAAGGCATATGAGAGACTGCATGGTCTACTTGGGATATTACTTGGTGTTCTTCTTTGTCTATTTATATTGGTAAGTTTTTGATTTTGTAAAGTTGATCTATAGTGATAAAATGAATCACGTATTTTATTATTCATTTTCAGCATGATAATTTCCATGCTACAGGGCAGCCCATTCCCAAAGCAAAAAGAAGATTTTGTTGAGTTTTGAGGTACCATTTTTCAAGTGAAAATTGTGGTAAATTTTTTGAAGACTGCACAGCGTAACATTTTCAGTGATGTGACCAAGAGATTGACCTGGATTACCCAAGGTAGATTAGAGCTTAGTTAATCATAAGACACTTCTCTATATGCCAAAGTAACTTTGTGATACATGCTTCTTGAGTGAAAGACTGGCACTTAATGTAAGTTGGAAAAGAAATGGTGTGCATTGTTATAAAATGTACAGTACATCTCAAAACATGTGTAGTATGATATTAAGAGGGTGTTTAGTCATAGCAGCTGCTAGCTGCCTATGTACAGTACTGGCAAGGAACATACCTTGGGTAATAATGACGGATCCTGACGAAACTGAACATGCTAACCCAGGACCATATATGATAACCAAAAATGAAATATTTCGGGCTGAAACCCATATTTGCAAAAGTTACAACATGTTAAAGAGACAAAAATGGTACATTTCCATACACAATGGGATTACGTTAGTGACCACATATAATGACATTGAAGTTAGTAATTAGTTTTATTGTACCAAATACACATTATTTAACTTTCATACAATTTATGTACACATGTGCAATTCACTTTTTAATGCATGGTTGATACAGAAACAAATATTGCAATGTGCACAACAAAAGAAGCTCATCTCATCACATGTAGCACACTTGTCACTCGCTAAGTTGTCAAGGCAGACCTCTATTGGTGTGATGAATGGTGCATTTTGTACGGCAGTTAAGTAATGTGTATTTGGTACAATGAAACTGATTTCACACTTCAATGTCATTATATGCGGTCGCTAACTTAATCTCATTGTGTATGGAAATGTACCATTTTTGTCTCTTTAACACGTCGTAACTTTTGCAAACATGGCTTTCAGCCCGAGATATTTCATTTTTGTTTATCATGTATTGTCGTGGGTTAGCATGTTCAGTTTCATCAGGATCCGTCACTATCACCCGAGGTATGTCCTTTGTGAGAAGGGAACCTTCTGTAAGGGAAAGTGGTCGCCAAATCAAGACTGACTGTAAATGACTCTTCATGGTATGCGTAGGTCATTTGCAAAATTTTAGCTTCCCATATAGCAACAAAAAGAGAAGAAGAAGAAGTGCTGCAAAAATTACTATATTTACCAATTTAATACCTTGTTTCTCCCAAGCAAACCTTGAAAAAAACGACATGTGCCTGTTTTGGAATTATTTATCTCCAGATGTGCATAGAATGAAGATTACTCCTTCATTTGGTAGGAACACACCATTTGGTCAATCCTAAGAACACAACTGATGCAGTTCAAGGGAGGCGGAGTGGTGCTGTGGTAACGCACGCGCCCACGGATGTTAAGGTCCCGAGTTCGAACCCAACCCGGGGTTCCCCCCTTCATCTTGTGCAGAGTTGGGCCATCTCTGGCTTCGTCTCAGGTGGAAATTTCCGCTAGACTAATCCACCAGGGGAGTTCACAAAATGACCAAGCTACGACATTGCACTTGCACTTTGCACATCCCCTCCTACCTACCCTAAAATGGACCAACTAAATAATTTATTGTAAATTATACACATGGTTCCAAATATGGTGGTATTCCCACTCCCCTAAGAGGGCCTTTTGGCCCTAGCATGGGGTAACAAAAAATTAATTAATTAATTAATTATATTTAAAGAAACTGATGCAGTTCAGGCATCTTGTCCCTTGCCATATTTGAATTTTGGATCTGTGAGAACATGGCTGACACCCATACCAAAGAGTTCAGAAGATTAGCCTGCTTATTTTTGGAAGGGAAAAGGGTTGGACCAGGGCATGGTCTTATAATACTCAGGTCCAGACACTCCTTCCTCTTTTTGTAAGCTTAGGCCGGTATCTGCGACTTTTCGCGCAAACTTGCAGGAGGCGCTAGCAGAGGGGAGTTAACAGGGTTCTGCCAGCGAGAGTAAAACTCATCACATTTTAGAGTGACAAAATTAACTACTCTCGTGGTTCTTTCCCAGTCAGGGATTAACAGCATTGGAAAGTGTCTCTAGAAGATTATGGCCCCTCCTGCAGGTTTTCGCGAGATGTCGAAGATTCAGGCCTTAGTTGCTCCCACCTGCCAGGGGGGTAGGGGGTGGGGTGTTCCGATTTGGTGCTGCTGTGTTTTTCCACGGTTCCTAAGGTGGTTCCTGTGGGCGACTTTTTGCACTGCAGCTGATCTGGAGCTCATTCACTGAGTTGTCCACCAGAACAGCCTTAGGAACATATGGAGCGACACCAGTGCCAAATCAGAAACCCCGCCTTCTGGAGGAGAGCAACTAAGCTCATGGGGTCTCCATAAGGCTGGGGTAGGAGCTTCAGGTTTGGTTTGGTTTATTAGGAAGAAGCCACAGCAACTATGGCTATCTGGCTATAAGAAGATGCAAAGTTGGGACAGATGGAGAGAGAAATGAAGAGGAAAAAGAAGAGAGGAAAGACTGGTTTTTATTTATCTCTCTTAGTCTGTCTCCTATCCCAGAGACCTGTCCGGCTTGGGTGGCCCTGCCTGTAGACGAAGCTACCGCCGGCATAGCTCTTGGGGTCACGGGAGAAACGCAAACCCCACCATAGGAGCTTCAGGGGGCTTGGCCAAGGTGACTGTCCTTTACATGGTAGGATAGGCCAAGGATTCCAAAAATGAGTGTGATATACTTTACTGATAACCTGCGAGGCTAATGTCATTATGAATCCCCGGGCATGTGGGCAGCCACATGCAAATGCGAATGTAATTCGTAAGTGTCACGAAAGAGGCACACATCGAGAGAAACACAAGCCACAACAGGCATATTTTGTATTTTTGTGGGGGGCCTGCCAGGCTCCTGCTCCTCTTGTAGGTATGGGTTGCTAAAATTTTGCAAATGGTGTACTCATATCATGAAGAATAATTTGCAATTGCTCTTGATTTGGCCCACAATTCTCATGGAATTGTTAGATGATATGCCAAACCTGGAAATGAACTGCACTTGTGTGCACACATTTTCCCTATTAAAAGGAGAGTGACGAGTAGGTATAATGGTTTTTAAAAGGGTTGTCATTGTAAGTATAAGTTCACAATGATGATATCACTGACATCTTCATTGGGGCCTGTAATATTATGCCGTTGATGGCAAAATTACTCAATGTCATTGCAGTGTGCTGTTTGTTGACTTCCATGGGCAACCTGGTCTATTTATCTGCCTTTATCAAATCTGAAGAGTGTAGCACACAAATATTACAGATCCTTCCAAGAATCATACAAGCTAATCAGACACAAATCCTGCTTTGTGGCACCAATATTCTACAAGTAGTTCGGGTCAGTTTCACTTTCATAAAGCAACTAGTAGCTGACACCCCCCCACCCCCACCCCCCCGTAAGTAGTACCATACTACATGCACATTGGTGATGAGTCACCATGTGGACAAAGCCCACCAAGGTGACTGTAACCAGCAGGTGTCTCACTGTCATTGAAGTGGGTCCCTGGGTCTCGCCTTTTCTGACCACTATATGTCCTCTCATTGTTGAACGGGAAAAGTTAAATCTATGGTAACTACTACCTAGGTGATCAGTCAACTTGTTTACTGGGTGGAGTCATGGATTGTGAATTCTGTATATGATATGGCCTGAAGGATGTCACTTCATTGTTGTTTCCAGAATTGTATTGTAATTACACAAACCTTATGAGTGCATAGCCCAACGGAAATTGTTCATGGCCAGAGCACCCCATAAATTTTTCCATTGCCCATGTTAAGGCTTGCAAATTTGTAAAATACTTGTTACAACATCTTTTCCTACCTGAGTAATTTAGTGTGAGTTGTTTGTGTTTTTTTATCATCATAATTTTATACGAGGGTTGATTCAAAAGTCATGGCGCATATTTTTTTATTCAAAGACTGTAACACATACAGAGATGACCGTTGCTGAGTTTTGAAGATCCGGCGATTACGATTTTATCTGGCATATAGATGTCGTCCATATTGCGAGGGGGCCGGAAAGCAAAAGGGGATCGTGACCCCCTCACCGCACCATCGTCCTAAGATGGGCCCGAGCCTGCCGCGCTTGGAGCTGTTGGACGCTGCATGCGGGACACTCAGATGGATAACACTGGAGCTTGCTTTCGAGTGTGAGACAAGTCAGAGCACTATGACCTGAGCCATGTGTCATCCATCGCCAGACAGTTTTAAAAAACCATCACCCTCGATGTGATAGAGTTCCAAGCGAGGGCAAAATGGCGACACTTTTACACCTCAAAGAGATGGCGAGGAACCATTGAGGATGCCAACTTCCTGAGACCTTTCAGTCTTTCAGAGTCCTAAGCATAGTGCTCTGACTTGTCCCACACTCAAAATCAAGCTCCTGTGTTGTCCATCACCGAGTGTCCAGCATGCAACGTCTAACAGCTCCAAGCGCGGTGGGCTCGGGCCGTCTTAGGGCAATGGTGTGGTGGGGGGGTTACATTCCCCCTTTGTT
>JYFJ02003594.1:0-39734 GCA_000934665.2 Catajapyx aquilonaris | reverse complement strand
CAAGCTGTCAACAATTTGCTTTTCTTTGTGATCTCGCCATCATTTCTTATTATTGTATTTGAGAAATATAATTTATTGCAACTCGCGGCCGCCCCTACAGGGCGGCCGCCCCTAGGCCAGTGCCTATTGTGCCTAATGGGAAATCCGCCACTGGCTGTTACTCTCCTATACGAGTAAATAAGCGAAAAATGGAGTATGGGAGAGATAATTAACTAACCTCTTATTGCAAGATGTGACAGAGAATTTGCATTCAATCAACCGGACCTGATTCCCAGTGTAGTAACAGTGCTGGCCATATATTGAGGCAACGGCCAGCGACATTTTTTCGAAGCGGCAGAAGAAGGAATCTTGCTCGCCCGGCTTGTAGCATGCTTATCTTCGATTCCTTCTTCTGCCGCTTCGGAAAAATGTCGCTGGCGGTTGCCTCGATATATGGCCAGCACTGTACGAGCTCCAACAGCCATCTTTGTTTTTCATCAGATCAAAAGCTCCTCAAATACTAAAATTTGTATTATTTCTTCTTAGACTTACGAATGTGACTATCTTTTGAAGCAATATCTGTCAATAATTATTGCTCGAACATTTACACCCTACGTATATAGGATCAGTCCGACCTGAGTGCCATCTCTTTCCCCAGCTGTCACACACTCTTTGAGTTGCAGGGTAGTGCAAGTATAACTAGGTTCGGTCCGCCCATGCATTTAAACGTGAACGAGATGCGCCGAGTTGTCAAAGGTCGCAACCTCTATCTGTCCTTGCCTATTTCCCGAAGCACCAAGAGGATTAGCGCCGTCCTACTCCGAACCATTTAACAAAATTAATTATTCATTCTCTTGCACGACCAGGCCCAAGTCTTCCTGGCTCGAGCACACGCTAGCAAGAAACAAAAGAGTGTGTGGACAGAATGTCTAGATGGGCCTACTGGGCCAGGGGTGGAAACAGCTGCATGTGATGGAGAGAAGCTTCCATTCCCGTCTAGTTTCCAATTCAAAACCTACTCGGGCACAGAAAGCAGTGTAAACTGCTGCCAAAAGAAGGTCTGGAAAAAAAAATTGCCTTAAAAACCATAAAAGTAGAGTACTGCACCAACAGTCCAAATTGCTTTGTTCTTCAGGGTCTGCTTTGTCACGTGCGTAACCTGTCTGCCCACATTAGTCCTTCACCTGTCCTGCTGCTATGGGGACAGTACACGTGTCCCCAATCTCTATAATCCACTCTGATCAGGGACTGGCCTTGATCGAACACATCTCTTGTCATCAGGTGCGCAGCATGATATTTTCGCACCTATTGCACACCTATAGTNAGTGGTGGGGGGGGGGGGATAGGGTGTTAATTGGAAATCCAATTTGCCACTTTGGCGCCATTATTCCGCCTTTCTCCCGGATGGATAACGTTATGCTCTTCGGGGTCAGGCGTTTCAACTTCGTTTATCGTCGTCGTGCATTAGGAACTGGAAAAGGCTGGGAAAAAGAATTGGGTTTGTATGTTCTCTCCGGAACTAATGTGCCACCCATTCAATGAGTGTCAGCCTGAGGAACTCTCCCTTGAAATGAAGCCAACCATTTCATTCGACTTGTGACGTCGACGCAAATGGTGACATTGGTATTCCATCAAGGCCTTATCCCCAGAGCATTACGCAACTGCATATTATCGCAGTTAATTTCAGGATATGACCTTCTGACCTTTCACCATCCTTTATTCATTTTTGCCAGGTTAGTAGGTTCTTAAATCTTCATTCTCTCCTCAAATTCGGGAAGTGGGAGAGTAAAATATCCATCTTAAAAAACACTTCCTAAAATTCAATCATCCGGATATGGCCTTGTCCTATTTGGATGGTTTGTCCCCCNTTTTCCCCCCCCCCCCCCCTGCAAATTCGGCTTCAGGAATTGAACGAAATGCGATGTGGAGCATCATTGGCGGGTAGCAACTAATCCGGTATCAATTTGTTGAAATAGGTGAATTACGCCGGTTATATCTAGTTACAATCGATACGCTGCCTGCACACCAGGTGCACTCATTTTACACTTGCGTGGATTTGGTTGCGTTATTACCGTATTTTGCAATCCATTCGGTCATATTTCATTCCTTCTGTCCGAAGGCAGGTGAGCAATGACTTGTGTGATTTTCAATGATTAACTATTGCGAAAGCCAGCTCTTTTTTAGTAAATGAATTGTGTGATAAAATTCTGACGACATACAATTTTCGGCATGAATGAAAGATTTTATGATCGACTAGGTTGCAAATATGTCATTGGCTCTTCCAGTCGCAAATCAGTTCACATGTTTTGGTCTACCTTTAATCCTTACAAAGTGCGGTAGGAAAACCTACCATAATCTGGCACAAACTTCGACTTGTGGCAGGGCTTAAAATGCATAAAACCCACAGTAAATCATTGCCAACAGTTCGGGGTATGGAGAAATCCGAGATATAGAGAGACATGGGAAAGTTGCATTCCTATTTACATAGTGGCCAACCAATGACATAACTTTCTTCAACATAGGGATGTCCGAGTTATAGATAATTCTAATATGCTATAAAATACCTGATGTTATCTAACAATATTAGCTATTTTGTCGAGGTATGCTCAGAGTTTAACGAAAACACTGCGCTATATTCTGGCTATCTTAACCTTCACCCAAAAAGTCATACAGGACATTTGAATGTCAAAGTTCTTTTTCCACCCAGTGTTTACATTATGCAGTACATATTAGACCTAGAGTTAGCCCTGTTTGGACCGAAAATATAGCTCTACATAAAGCCTGGCAAAGGTTGCACGGTTGCTAGTACAACAATATGACTTCATTTTGTTGCAATTTTTTTTTCTCTGAAACCTCATTTTTGATGTGGCCCAGTCCGCAGGAAACTTCAGCAAATAAAGTGTGCATGCTCCCTCATTTTAATAAACCCCTTTGTCCTTTACATGCCATGTTGTCTTCCGCCCGCACTGACCACTTCCCACAACAGTATAAACACGGAGGCCTAATTTTTCTGCCCATTTTATATCCCTCCTGAAAAGGCACACTGCTGGAGGGGGGAAAACCCCTATAGGTTATATCCATTCACAATATTTCAGGTATAATTACAGAGACGGTGGTAAAATAAAACGAGAAAATCACAACAGGCTGTGCCCTCGTTCCCCACTAAAAAAAGAATGAAGTTCTGGTGCGCGGCAAAGCCTAAATTATTGCAGCAGCTTTGCAGCGGGGACTGCCAAAAACTATGCAACTCAGGCCATGTGGTGTCTGGAAAAGTAGCAGTTCTGATAGACATGCGAACGTGCGCCACCAGCACTCTCAAATTGGGCGCCAGCTTCATGCGCTTCATGTCTGGACCTCGTATCACTCTTGTTATGGATTTTTTTTTAATAAAGTTAAAAACTTACCGAAGAACATGGTGACACATCCGGTCTGCAGAGGGATTGGATCCAAATGACAGTTGAATGGGCAAAATTTCATCTAACCAGGCAATTTGGCCTTCAACAAATCGCGTGCTCTATATGCTTATCTAACTCCTACGCATTCGAATCTGCAGATTAATAACTCGGCAACATTATAAAGCAACATTTGACGCTGAGAATAACGACCGAACATATTTGTGGGAACATATTCAGAAAAGTTTTTTTTTTTTGGATGTCCCTTGTTGAAACCCTGTATATATGGAGTAACTTTTGCCCCACGTTCTATCAGTCCCTAGGAAACTAAAGGAGTACTCCGGAAGCTTGACACTTTTCGGTCTCTTTTTTTAAGAGAAAAAGTTTCGTGGCTGGCAACCGGCGACAGGTATTCGAGTGGGAAATCTTTGAGTTTCCGATAAAGTCTGCCTATACATTTCCGAATGCAAATTTTGTTTTTTTTTGCCAAATGAACCTGTCCTTGCAGGGATTCTAGAAGGTCATGCCATAAGGTGATCTCCATAATTATATATACGTGTACTTTGTTTGAAGGTCTCGTTGGCAGAGTTGTGAAACAAGAAATTCGGTCCGATAACATGCCTAATAGTGGTCACGATTTCTTCATCAATTTCTGCTTAAAGTTCTGCAGTGAAGTGATGCATCGAAGGTTTGCGAGATTCTGATAGCGCAATCTTCGGATTAAAAATAAACCTATGCATTGGTCTACTATGTGCATTTTGCTTCGAACCTCACAGGTATTTAACTATTACAGCGTCCAAATAGCGGTCAGCTTGGGGACATATTTGATTTACGATGCTGCAGACCAAATCCAACATGTTCAATTAGAATATGGTACAAAAAGCCAACCAAAGCAAAATACTGTTAGTTATCTGTATGATACGCACTTTATATAAGACCTATAACTCCCTAGCATATTGCTGAATAGACTCATGGATATTACAGGCGCCATACTCGGCGCTAAAACACTTAGGACAGAACTTTCATGACTGTGCGGCATAACTACGCGATACACTTACACTGTAAATCCCCCTTACGTTGCGTACAACTTGCATCACAGGCCCCTAGGACTCTCTTGTACTTTTCAGCGTAAGAAGTTGGCATTCTGCTGTATAGTTTGGGGGGGTTGTCAAAATGAATTCGCGTGCAAGTCCCTTAACTTTGCTCAAAGAGCTTGCAGCTCGAAACAAGAGTGCTGGTACTTTACCGAATACTACATCATTGCTCGTGAATATTTCAGTTAGCTCCGACTTACCTCTTACATTAAACACGGCCTAAATTAGCGTGTACAAAGGCATGCTAGCCGACCCCCGGCAATCCGGCCATTTCTCAATATCGACAGATTAAATTACAGGAGTCAATTTTTAAACCTTTGGTAGGCTGGTTGGAACCAAGGTGTAATGAACTACTGCTAAGGTGTATACTTCGAATTAACTTTCATTAAATTGTCACTAATGTTATTGTAACAGTTTGCTCATTTGAAATGTACAAAAATCAGAGTATATACAGATGAGTGTATAGTATCTGAAAACTAGTTTAACTATGACGGATGCTGCACTGCATCTGTCATCTGATTTCACGATATTAGACGGGAAACCGATTGTGCCTGGTTAGGATTGGTCAGGGTAAATTGTATGGGCACAGCTGGAGGCCTCAGGCCAAGATAGCTGATAAGCCGTATTAGTATTCAAGCTGATCATATTATGCATGACACTATGACAAAATTATGGCCATTATCATTCGTAAAATTTCAGTTTATTCATGACTGACAGTTGGCCCTAACTTGCAATGCGAGTACATTACCGCATATGGCTGGACATTCAAACAGTAGATAAACATCAATTGGTTGGGAAGGAGGGGATAGGGATAATTATTATGAAAACCATTTGTGAAGTAGGCCTACTTAAAATTTAAAACTACGCCTTGATGTTACGCGTCATCGTATGTCAGCTAAAGAGGAGATATGTCCATAAAAATTGTATCCTGGTACAATTCACCTTGCTAGAGTGCTGCCGGTTGTGTAACTCCAGGATGCGAGTGTTCCAAAAAATTTCGACAAAGCGTACAGGCCTTCCTATACAAAGTCAGATATGATTAGGCATATATACATTGTATACCTGTCAGTTGACATTTTGCAGAAAAAAAGTAAGCACTGTCTGGTACCGGTATCGATAAACTGCGCTCTATTGGATTCGAATGCATCTAAAGTAAGGATGAGAGCAGTTTCTCTTTTTTTGTGCAGCTAAAGTCTAAATCCATCTATCTACTCCCCAGATGTATTTTTTTTTCATTCTTTCGGCTTCTCTCCACACTATTGGCGCTCGACGAAGCCAAAGAACCGGAAAGGCCTCCATCGAAATCGTAATCGTCCATTCCAGTTTCAACAAACATCTCCATCACTTCGTGTTCCTTCGTAAACAAGAGGTTTTGAGGCCGAAAACTGCGCCTTGTTGACGTGCCCATTTACTCCTAAGTTGCACCCACACAAATACCTCGATTTCCATTTTTTGGAGATGTTCTAACCACCTCTTTGCCGATTACAGTCATTTTCATCTCTAAAAGTATAGTGAATGTCCCAAGTACATATACGGTATGGTATGATGAGGAGAAAAGGGTAAGAAAAAAAAACTTTTCATTTCCTTACCTTTTTTTGTCCCTTTCGCGAGCAGCATCTGCGAGATGAGAATTTTGAAGCTGGGTCTGGAAAAAAGGGAAGAAAACGATTCAAGTATTTCTTTTGACATCATGCTGTAGAACACATTTTTCCGCTAACGTCCACTTTGATCTGGAATTTTCTTGCCAGAACTTCTAAGTGTGGAAAATCAGCGACGTTACAGCTTTTTTTTCTGAATGAGTGGCGAAAAGCTCGGTTCATTAAGCTCGTTTCTGTCGTGGTCTCTTGCTACATTATCATCTACTAAGCCTGGCAAACTTGATGGCATTACCGTGCCCTCCTCTATCCCACCCACCCTCCTTTCTAACCCCGAATTCTTTCTCAGTCACTGATCACAGACTTTGATCTATGACGTGTGACAGGAAAGACAAGTCGTTTGTAGGAGAGTGTGCTAACGAGAGCAGGATAACATTTACGAGCGTTTTGTGGGGGACTACAAATGATTGGCAAATTGCAAATGGCTCCTTCCAGAAATGGATTTTTTTTTTCAACCGCGCAGTTAGCGGGCCTGCATAAATTTAGAGGCACATAAATTTTCATCTCAGTGTCGTTGACTGCATCGTTCTCATTCATGTAGAGCAGGACCAGCAGCAACAAAGCTCCACAACTACAGCGAAAGGCAGCCAGTTATACTGTACTTGATTCCATAATTCTGCGGCACGAATCCAGACAGCCCTGGGGGAGCTTTTCTTCTTTTTTTTTCATTCCGACATGTAACGTAGGCACATGCATAGTTCATGACCCAGTAACGTGTGGCTCCGCTCTAACAGGAGAAAATAATGCACGCGTCCAGTTTAAAATCCCAATTTACATGTGATGAGCAGAAACAGTATGTTATATTCAGCAATTCATTATTTTATTAGCTGAAATGTGTGAAGGCGAGAGTTGAGTTGCTGGCCAAAACATTCCGAGCATTTATGAATGTTTGTGAAAATCATGAGTAACACTGCACAAAGCGCAGGATATGTATAGTGGATAAGTTTTCATTCGAAGCGACTGTAACATTGTAAAGTGTGATCAGTAACTCCTACATGCATGATTTCATTTGCATTCTCAGATGAAAAAAAACCTTCGCTAAAAATAGCAAGCTAAATATTAATGCAACCTGGAAGGTGTAGAAGCAAATGGTATATTAATGACTCATTCTGACCAATCCAGTTGTCCGGTTTTTATGTACACATCAACTAGGATATTTATGTGTAAACTATAATATCGACAAATGGATAACTCTCTCGCAAATGCCTTTGCTGTATAACTGTACATAAACAGAAGGAGGCTATTCTGCAAGCTCTAACGACCAGTAGCTCCTGTTCATACAAGTGGTCTGTCGATTTATTGTCGGAAACTAAAACTGGCATGTGCCTAGCAGGAAACCCTCTGTAGGTCGTGTTTGCAGAAGCCGTGGGTCGAGGACGACCACATTTAAGACATTGACTAAACGACCTTCAGGTGAGTTGCCAGATGGCCACATGCCAATATTATGTTCAGATATCGCCGTGTTCAAAACGCATAAATAGGTGTCCCCCCTTTTGTACTACTGTCAATTCTGGTCGTATACAATCCAGTCCCAGTATGCCACTCCCTACATCCATTGAAGTCAAGTACGTCTCACATCAGTGTCCACGTACTGCACAACTTGTCATGCCTATCATGTAAGTAAACACCGTGCTGGCCAACCACATCCTGCGAAACGGAGGGGCGCGACCTGTCGTGCAGGGTCAAGTGCAACTCCTCTGACGTGATGCACGTCAGCAGTACTTGTGACACGAGACGTCCGCCGTCCCTTGCAAGAGAGTGCGCTGCACTAGGCCACTTTACACAAAAGTAGGTCATACACTCCTTTAAATGCGGTAAAAATATTCACTTACAGTGCGCAATGCACCAACACGGCTTCTACTAGTATAGCATCGCGTGCAGAGACTATAGGTACAATGCAAAAAGGTTTCGACGTCTCGAGAGAGAGAGTCGGATTTGACTATATCATTTCAGCGGCTCGTCCGGCCGCAGTATCCCGTCACTTTCCATCGCACCGCAACGCATCGGCCACCGGACACACTGTCCTTACCCATCATCAATAATTGGGAGGAGTTAGGGGAGAGCTGGAAAACAGAGCCTAAAACCAAGCACTCCTACCTTCTCAATGTTTAATCAGACCCCAATCTGAGTGGGTTGGAAAGTTGCTGTCAGAAATGTTTTCATTTTTCTCCGGATTTGGACTGAGTTTTTCTGATAGTTTGCCCAATCCCTTCCATGAGGCTGAATGAGATGTTCACAGATGATACAAGGCTACATAGTGGGGAAGTTCTTTGCCTACTCCAGCGTACTATGTGACGTAAGACTTCCTCGACATGGTAAGCTGTCATAGGGTGTCGTTATGAACGAACCTGATCGGCTGTAACATGATTTCTACGAAGCACGGCTCCCAATGGTAAGGGAATACTGACCAACATGGCACCTGTTTTCTTGATAAGATCCGTAGTACCAGCTTCTTTTGCAGATAACAGTAAAATTCTTGTGTATCAACCCCTACAAGAACAGTTGGTGTTATGAACTGAAATAATAATAATAATCTGCTAAGAAAGCTACACTGTGTATGAACTAATAGGTTTTTTTCTCAAGAAGTGTCTTGCCAGAGCAGCTTATACAAAGCAATGTGTCTTTTCCAGAACTGGCCTGGATCAACTCACATTGCTTTCCACGGCGAAGCAGACTTCACCTTGCATTATGCACGAGGAACTAGAGTAATAGAGCAATTCGGGATCCTTACTGCTACACGACATAGCGGTTGGAGGCCGGTAGCTGTTTGCCAGCACGAGCGTTACCACAAGAAATATTTGTGCAACCTCCCACCAGTCTATACTGTATAGGCGGGGTCCTTAGTGAAATAACCGTTTCCTCAGCTGCATGATCCAGTGGGCAACCACTGATTTCTTCTATTTGCGAGTCAGTGGTGCAATCAAGTCGCGCAAACGGCTCTGGTCGAGAGAGGTCTCTTCTGCTTCGCTAGTTTCCTCAGCCGGTGGGTAGTGCGGAATGTGTCTGTGCTTACTGTAAAAGGGCGTCCGCTCTTCTGCATTGCCAACAGTAGCAATTGAGGCAGCAAAGCCTTCCTTCTTTGTATGGCTCCGGGGCTCGCTTTACGCCCAACTTGCTCCCTCCACTTGATCCGCTTTTGACAACTTCCTATTTGCAGATTTGGAGCCGACTTGGGGCAAGAGCTGCTCTATGAGAATCTACGCTCTTGGAAAATGGAGAGCGAAAGTTGCCTACTCATGATGCCGCATGTTGGTTACATTGTTAGACTTAGGCCGATTGTGCTGTAACTAATCGATCACAGGTAGAAGCCAACTAAATACGAGATCAAAGGAGACCACAAGTTTCAATGGGGATCTGTAGTGTCAAAGAGGCGAATGTGCAGAAGGATAGATTGGTACACTTGAAAAGGCTCTCATACCTCACCTCTCATCAGCATGTTAGCCTAATTAAAATAATGATCAAGCAGTATGATCAGCGACTTTTGTTTGAAATAGAATACTGTACTTTTTAAAAATATATATCTTTTTACCCAGCATATCACATCGTTACATTCATTATTATGGTTGTCAGGCTCACTCGGAGCACCTGACCATATAAAACTACATGTACAGTACAGTACTCAATAATATCCGATCTGTTCATACGTGAGTGTTTAGTTTCTGATGGCCATTCCCTTCTTTCTATCAAACATTCCTTGCACCAACTCGCTATTCGTGCATAGTAAGTCCCTGTGATGTGGTTGGAGAAATACTCAGAGGCTGTGGATTAGGATCATAAACACACTGCCTGCAATCGCAGATGGTGTCGCCGAAGAGTTTTAAGAATCCCGCACTTATCAAAGGCCGTGTTCTTTTTCATCAGGTAAGCGAGAATAATAGTGTACGTCCATCCTGCATGCTTCTCATTCTCACCAACTCATAGCAAAACTAGTGATCGTGTCATAACGTGTACCGTGAAAAGGCTATAGCTATGCCTGCAGTTCCACATAAAAGCAGATTCCTCGTCATGATGGCGCAAGTCCATTATTTTCGGTACAAGCATTGGTCGGAGAGGAAACTAGACGTTTTGTCTTGTCCATCCAGGACAGTCCTAAACGAAACAAAAAACGGTCGTCGGTAAATCAATACACTAAAGAGTCTATTTGGAACATCCGTATTATGTGGCTGCCAAATACATTTTTGTGCCAAATAGCAGCCAGTAAAAACTAGCCAATTATTTCACCACATGCAGGGAATAGAAGATCAAGGGAAATGATATTGCAATGCAGGTATATAGTTTCATTAATAAACGATTATTAGGGCATGTTGAGTCAACAGAGGTTAGTATCAATTATCGATTTGCTCGCATGCTAATCATCAAGTTGATTAACAGTCTATCGCTCTTGAAACTCTCTATATAGAGGAATTGTCTGTTTATTATGGTTAATTTAAAAATCAAACATGTTTAATGCATAAATCGCGCAATTTCTTCTGAACTATCACTTATGTGTGTTACCAAGTAGAACAAAGAGTAGAACAAGTCATCCCCAACCCCTAAAAATATGGAGACGACTGGTAATGGAAAGATCTCCCTGGAATGCTGGGAGATATCGGTAACATGACTCTACTGTACAGTACCGTGCCAAAGGTCACACTGAATACCGGTTATCATATTTTAAAAACCAAATCTGCAACAGACAGTGTCCATCTTTTTGCTCGTGATCTTACATAACTTTAGCGGGTCTGATTTTCCACACTCCAATTAATTTTGTGACATTTAGTTACATTATGAGTTTGCAGAAGTTCACTCATGCCATAACATTGTGTAAAATATTTTAAACAATTATTGACTTTCTGCGGATGATGTTTAAAATCCCTTTACAACTTTTTAATAATGAACGTGAATCTAATCATTCCTGAATTTGTTTAGCGTAATTAGTCAACATTGCCTTTTGTTTACCCTTGCTGTACGTAAGACTCAAAAGTTTTTTTCAGTGCAGTGAAATGAGAGTTTTTCTCTTCTGCTTCTCTCTGACTTTGCTCTTCAAGGTTCCCCGAACAGTACCCGAAGGTCAATGTTAACCTTTGTTGGTATCCCGTCTCCCATCGTCATCAAGGTCGGCAAAATTTTCCGAACCGGAAACGAGAAAGTAAACACGTGAATTGGGCTTCGTCCAATGAAAAGAAACCTGTCGGCACCACCAATATTCCCTCGTTTTTTTCTTCTCCCTGGAATGAAATTCTTCTCTCGGAAGAAATACTCCACTGCCAGATTCTCCTGGTTGACTTGTTTTTCTCGAGCTGCACAGGAAAGGTGCAGGGTAAGGCGGAGAAAGTGGGTTGAAGACGTAACCAACTGGTGTAATTAAAGACATTCCGGGTTGGCGATATTTTAATGACACCTGATTTTTAAAATGATACATAATTATCATTATCTAAATAAAATATGCAAGGCTTGATGATCCAGATTCCTGCAACTGTAAGAGCTTCGTGGCCATGATCGGGCAAAAATGTTCTGAAAAACAATACACTGAGATTAGGACACGTTGATTCCGTCATGAGCAATTGCATGTAATTCTGCAAAATGAATTTTGATGCATAGGCTATACAACTGAATAAATGGTTAATCCACATTGCGGTCTTGTTTATCTCTCTGTCAGAGAGGGGTACCGGTAATAGCTGGGAATGGTCACAAGCCTATACCCTTGCCTAAGCCAGTCCATAAATCTAATTGTGTTTAATCGTCAGTTACAGGTATAACGATGTGAATAAAATGTAAAAGCAACTTTTACATCTCTGGAATCCCCTCTGATTTTAACCATGAGGGGGTGAGAGGGATTATTAGCTCTGTGTAACAAGTTACATTCACGTAACACCCTATGGAACAACTCAGCATACTGTACAGTCCTATAAGATTTGTTCGGAAAATGCTTAAAAATATCATAGCATGTAAAATAAACACTTGGAAAGTACTTGTGGATCGATATCTTTTAATGAATATTGGAAATGAATAGGTGCGAAATACCATGACATATAGTATTCCATTAAAAACGTCGATTTCGACAAGTGTCAGGGGCTCAGGGGGCAGGTCGTAAACAGAAGCCTTACGGACACAGTTACAAGTATAGCCAGCAGTAAATGGACCCGATGTGAGTAGGAGGTACACAATTTGAGTAAAACTTTAAGAAGCTCCAAGAGAGCCAGTAACTGCGCACCATTTTTCCAGGAATCTATTAGTGAACAACAGTTAATTTCCTAACTCAATTGGAAGAAACTTACAGTGTCAAATTACAATTAGCTTCCGAAGCCATTGTGAAATTATTTCACAATGGCTTCGGAAGCTAATAATTGGAACAACCAATGAGAAAACAACTTCTGGTGACCTAACCGCAACCTTGGGTTTCACCTGTTCTTCTTTGAAATATACGGTATACCTACGCGATTCTATAAAAAATCAATGTATAGGCCTACACAACTAAAATATTCAACATGGTGAATTAAAATTTAAGACATTGTCGTGTACCTAATGTGCATCATATTGTTCATGTACTTGTACGTATGTGAGATCCACTGTCCGAAAACCCAGGTTCGAGATAATCGAAGGCAAAGATTTGACTTGCACTTGTTTACATGACAGTAAAGACAGAAAATCCTGGCTTTCTGTCTTAATATAAATCTTTAGGACTTAATAGCAGAAAATTTAACCTTAGTGACATAAATAACCCAACAAAATTGGACTTGGTGGATTTTTATTGTATGCAGAGGAACTTATATACACATATAATTTTTTACAAATGCTCAGATTATTTCGGTTATAACCGTGCCCAGGCACATATTACCCTACACCTGCTGGCTCTTATTGCAACGCATGGATAACTGTACTGTTTCAAATCACAACACATGACAGGGAAGTAAAATAGTTTTCGATACATAATATTGTCTTACAGTGATAGGGAAATAACGTGCAAAAATACTTGCAAAGGAGAAGATTGCTAAATTTAATTAAAAGTTTTATGCGGATCCCATCTGTGAAGACCCCTCCATCCAAAAAAGAGCAGAAAAAAGATAGGAATAGACCCAAGCCAACTTTTGAAAGACAGTGTGCACTGCCACTTTAAACAAGAGATTAAAAACCGTCAACCTTCATGTTCAAGGCACCATAAAGCAGCAGATTTAAAAAAATCACATGTTTCGTGCCAGGACTCTGATTAGGCAAGGCAACCGACCCATCTGACACATCTCTTGGCATAACAGTATTATCCTCTAGGTAAAGCATGTGCTATGCAGAAAATATAGGATATTGAGTTCTCAGCTATACCTGAACATATTCAACAAAAAAGTGATCCATAACGTTTTATGGAATCAAAATAATCTGATACAACATTTTAAACAATTCCTTCTACAACATATAGCCAAATACTCCCCTAGATTGCACTTCTGTAACCTCCCACTTTTCAATTATACACCAATGGGAAATGGGGGGAAATGGCGGAAATGGGGTTGGCAGCTGTCAGCAGTGAAATTTTTGAAATAATGTTGTTAATTTATAAAACATTTACATACAGAAGTATATCATACCTCAATGTAAATTTACATATGAGAAGCACAAGCACCTGAGTAATATTTCCCTTGCCAGCGTAATGTTATTAATGAGATCATGTTTGCTTCACTTGGTACCATCACTATATATATATATATACGAGGGTCGTCCAATAAGTTCTGAGCCTAAGGTAGATAGCGTGGGCTGATAATGATGTCCTTCCACCTGAAGGTAGTGACACTCATTAGAGCAACAACCCCCAAACTTCACCCCGATTGCATCATTCTATCAGGAGATACTGGCACCTGCAGGCGTAAAAGTGCGGATTGGTCTCCGACATTGACAGAATCGAGCTGCGAGCGGTGATCAAATACGTCCAGAGAAAGGGGATGACCCCTCAGAATATTCACGAGGACATGAGGGAAACACTGTTTGACGAAGCTCCTTCATATGCCACTGTCAAAAGGTGGGCACGGGATTTCAAGATGGGTCGGGAGAGTGTGGAAGATGACCCCCGCTCGGGCCGCCCAGCAACGGCAACCACTGCGGAGAACGTCAACCGCATCCATGACATGGTCATGGCAGATGGCCGACTCACCTCAGGGAGATAGCCATGGCGATGGCCATCTCGCGAGGTACTGTGAATTCAATCCTAACGGACATATTGGGGATGCACAAGCTGACGGCCAGATGGGTAACCCGCGACTTGACGCCTGATCAGAAGCGGATCCGTGTGACACATTCACAGGCGCCATTGGAGAGTATCGGAGAGACCGGGACACTTTTTGGCTCGTTACGTAACACAAGATGAGACCTGGCTCCATCATTATTCTCCTGAAGCCTCCGTGGGACGCACTTCTCCAGTGACAATGAGGTGATAAGTGCAATGTATGAGTGGTTGGGTGGGGTCGAGGAAGATTTTTTTTACACGGAATACAGAGGTTGGAGCACCGGTGGGACAAATGCATCCTGGTTCAAGGTGACTACGCCGAAAAGTCTTAATAAAATTTTGACCATCAAACATGTCTTTCAACATCAGGCTCAGAACTTATTGGACGACCCTCGTATATATATGTATTACGTTACCCCGTGATAAGGCTTAGCCTTTTTAGGGGGGTGGAATACCACCATTACTCTCCAATTTTCCTTTAACTTCATCACCGGTGCAAGGAGTCATGGATGTAGGGTAGGGATATGGATTTTTGGGGAGGGAACATTGGTGCAAGTGCAATGTCGGTAAAGGGGTCATGTGCTGTTCCACAGGAGGTTAGGTTGCCAGACACCTCCTTGGTGCAGGTCAGAGACCCTCCTGACGCAGGTGAAAGGAAGGTTCCCCAGGCGGGGATCGAACCTGGGGCCTTTCACTCAGCAAGCCGAGACGTTACCATCTCGGCCATCTACACCTCCCCCGTAAGGGAAATATTATTCCGGTGCTTGTGCTTATTCTCATATGTAAATTTACATTGAGGTATAATATACTTCTGTATGTAAATGTTTCATAAAGTAACAACATTATTTCAAAAATCTCACTGTTGACAACTGGCAACTCCATTTCCCCCATTTCCCATTGGTGGATTATTGAAAAGGGGGGAGGTTGCAGAAGTGCATTCTAGGGGAGCCTTTTGCTATAGCATTCATTCTTTTCCCTATACTAAGGGGAGAATTATATTGTTGACCTAGGCATAGTTAAACAAATTTCGGAGCACGACATTGGCTATTATTTAATTCCAGCATAGATCATAAATATTTGAAGAGCTTCCCGGTAAGACGGGTTGCAGTGGCCCATTTGAAACAAAATATCCGCCATGATCTTTATCTGACATAAAAGTCAAATTGGATTTCCTTTAACAATGAGATGTCCCATTTGGTATATAATCACATCATTTACGAGTCGATTTGATCCTAGCATGTAACGGATATATTCAGAATGAACGAGATTAAATCGCGGCCTCCTTCATTCTGTGGCCGAGCGTAATGTGCTTCATTGTGACTCGCAAATGTTAGATTAGTCCACTCAAATATTTTGCGCTGTTTCGCCTGGCCGCACTGTCTATTTTGACCTGCTTTGGATTAATCCAGTGATGACGTGGGCAAATCGAGATAATGTAACATAGGCTTTCGGTTCCTGCCTGCCTGCCTGCCAACTCCATTATGTAAAACATACTTTTTTCATGCACTTGTCACGCCATAGCCCTCCAATGCAAATCAAGGCAGCGAGATGTGATTCCCGCTTTCCACAAGGACATGTGACATTATACAAGGGAAGCCGATCTGCCTAAACCGGCTTAATGTGATTTAGCATCGCCAATGCTGCCGACCTGACCACCCTGCTAATATACCTGCCCGTTACATACGGAACTCCAAATCAGAAATTGAAAATGGCGCCTAACTTAGATTTCCCCAGGGGACAGACAGTGGCGCCGGGTCCAGGTCAAATACAGAATGCTGGATGGCGTCATGCAAATCAACGTCCGTATTTTTATGAACACTTCAGATGAAATATTGATGCCCTCAGTAATGGGAAATTCTACGCAACATGGGAGCCCGCAACCCAGAATCCAATTTCCGATGGCTGTCTCATTTCCAGCCTCGACATCACCCACCAGCCCTGTTTTTTTCCCTATTCGCTGCCATCTCACAAACGGCTTTCCACTGACGCTATGTGTGATGGGAGAAAGAAACACTCATCTATTTCCAGCCTGGATCAACTAGACCTACCGATACACAGAAATCGCCCCATGAACGGTCATTTTCCACTACGTAGGCAGAATAGTGATTTGTGAATGCCGCTGTGAAAGCGAATTTTTGAGTGAGTGTGCAATAGGCCCACATTTCTTTTGATATGACTGTATAGTTGTTGGTCGTCCAAGTGGTGGACAGACCATAGAAATCATTGGTGATGTAATCATTAATTTCTTAAAATACAAAGCAAGATGGGTACTGAAACTCCGCACCACACCTTGTTTTCACTTTAGCGCCGGGTCAGTAAGCCTGAGATCTTGTTCGGAAGCACACATTTCGAGAACATATTCCTCCGAACAATCTTCCACAGATGCTTCATCGTTCCCATGCTTCGAATTTTTGACTTCTTCACATCTTGGAAATGCTTCTTCCTAGCAGGGGGGGGNGGGGGGGGGAATAACATGAGGTTGTGTCGGGAACACAAGCCGCAGCTTTTGACGTGAATACGTCTTTAAAATCGGATCAGTATTGGGGGAGTGAATTGAGTTGCTTATTATCAGTATTGAAGTCTGGACACATGCATGGTAATCCTAAAGTCTGGACACATTCATGGTGACCGTAAAGTCTGGACACATGCATGGTGACCGTAAAGTCTGGACACTCATGGTGACCCTCCTAAGAATTTCCCTGCATGCCCCCGCCATGTGCCCCATGGCAGGGCCCCCTGGCAGGGTCCTCGAGTTTGCCGCCATCCCCCTATGCGGATCCGAATTTAGCCACTTCGGATATAGTAGACTCGGTTATAATAGACTGTAACGCTCGAGTTTGCATCCATGCCCCCTATGCGGATCCGAATTTAGCCACTTCGCATATAGTAGACTCGGTTGTAATAGACTGACGCTTTTCTGTAACGCTCAAGTTTGCCTCCATGCCCCCCTATGCGGATCCGAATTTAGCCCTGCCATGGGGCCCCTGGCGGGGCCCTGACTGTAACGCTCGAGTTTGCCCCCTCTATACGGACCCGATTTTAAAGACGTATTTACGTCAAAATACGCAAAATTCAGAACTAACATATGAAATATAGGCTAGTTAATTGGACATAATCTGTCGACATGTTGTGTACAGTACTCTGCGCCCATGTGTGTTCCAAGCGTGGTTTCAAGTATTTGGGTATTTTTAGTTATCGCATTTCACCTGAAGGTTGTGCGGCTTTTTGCTCCCCGATCGAGGTGCTCCATTATTCCCAGGTGTGGTCGAATATAGCAGCTACTACACAAAAGTAAACCACTTCGGGCGAAATTTGCGGTAATACATGAACCCCAATATTTGAGCGATCTTGGTATACAGAAAGAACCCGTAGCGTTCCAATATTAGCAGTTAATATTTGATGTCCCGTAAAAGTAGCTGCTTAATTTTAAGAAGCTTAGTGCAAAAATATCTAACAAAACTGGCATTTCAATTTGAACACCCTGTAACGCAAGCACCGAAAATTAACTTAGGTAAGTGCAGTTGTTGAACTACTTCTAGCCTCGACAATCCTTTCACATAGTGTAAGCTAGTTCAAATCCCATCAACTAGCCTTCACTTCATTTGAGGCTGAAATTTTGGCCCATTTTTGATATCGCGAGAGCCGCTCAAGAGTATGGAAGATAGCAAGGCGAAGTCGTCCAAAACCACTCAAACACAAAACAAAAGGGCAGAAATTAGAATTTTAAATTTTGGTCATTTAACGCGGCATACTGCACTACCTACTCTATGATCCCTTCTCCTTGTCCTCTGGCAACACCTTGCACATTTTAAATTACATTATCTTTACTGATCCCATAAAAAGTTGTAACCAGAAAAATCGACTCGAATTCATATTCCCTGCTTATTCTGGCGTGAGCAGCAAGACTGGAACTTTTTCCTGAAATTGGAAAGCGATAGCTGTATAGCTTCAAGAAGGCGAGTCTCGCACCCCCTCTGCCTAGTCATGGACATTTTTCCTTTTTAATACCCGTATATTAAGTGTAGATTCACAAAACCTCTTCCCGCTCGTAGTTTTCTGTGAGGCAGTCCTTCCTTGTGATTGTACTATCGACAAAATATTATTGTGGACAAGTGCATTTTACTTTTGTATCCTGCCAGTGTCACTGCATCACGTTACCAAATTGCATTCCAAGCTCATAAAGATTACAAATGTGACAATATATACTAGAAAAAATAATTTCCATACAATATTTTGCGATTTTACATTTTATTAATAATGGCCAGCAAAACTGAGCCCATTCACGCTAAGGAGGGCTAACGATATCGTTTTTGGAGACTTTAGAAAGCTTATATAGATTAGTAAATATACTGAAATTATTTAAAAAATGTCATTGTTCTCATTTGACCTTACCAGCTTCAGACGCCGCAATTAACAGTTTAGATAGTGTACAGCAAACAAGGAGTAATCATATCAGCCCAAAGCTATTCCCAATATCGTGTGGCATTTTAAGTTGATTATATTAAGATATTGTCGCGTCTGCTCGGGGAAAACCTTCCCAAAGTTGGCCAACACTGAGTGACAGAAAAAAGACAGTGACAAATGAATCTGAAGTTGAAGCAGTACAGGGAAGTTCTTAAAAACTCTCGGGAACAGCAGTGCATGGTACATGAAAAGAGTTGATTGTTGGCATCAAATTCTATTGAATACATAAATGTAGGAACTTTATTCATATGTACAGGAGTGTTACGGATTGATTCCTTAACCTACAGTAGTTAAGCTTATTTAAAAAAACAGTTGGAAACAGCAGAGTCACATTTACTTGCCGTTATTGTTGCTTCTCTTTACACTGGTGTAAAAATCTGTAACTCCATGCCACTTTTGGATGGGGGTACTTAAGCAATGCACCACCCTGTATAACTTGGCGAATTTGAATATGAGTGACTTTGAGTGTACTCTGTATAATATGCACTTCCGATGTGTTGCCTTTAATTTTTTTTCATATTTTATGCACTTAGCTGTCAGTGTTTACACAGGGCCGATGTGCCGCCCTACAGACAAAATTATGCAGTGAGGTGTTTCAACTAATGCACTGGTTCCCTGTGTATATTCACAATATTTACATGGCAAAGTGTAGTGGTAAACTGAAATGCACGCTCTGGGTTAGGGATATACTCAAAAGCGCATTAGGGATGGAAAGGACAAGAAGGACATACCCTCGTTTATGCTGCCATTCATATGGGTTATACCTGGTTATACCCAAGCCATACAGGTGGTGCGCAATGAATGGAAGCAATAAATTCACATTGGATCATTGGTGGTGGTGTTTTTTTTTTAGAGTACATGACTGTATAGACTGGCAAAGTACTGTGTTATTGAATATTTTGGCTAAAATATTTCCTCGAGTTTTGAAGGTCATGCGATCAAAAAAAAATCACATTTGACAAGCTGAACTGAAATGGCAAACATCCTATTACTAAAATAGAAGACGGCAACGATGCATATGGCATCCCTCAGTAGTATTACTAAAGTCAACTTTGAGGCTGAAGCATGATACATTAAAAGGCTTTTAATATGATTACAGGCAAATAGGATCCCCCATCGTTTGGCACTACTCTCCCTGCCTTATGGCACCGGGCTCACATTTCACGAAGCACTTCTTCATATCACCAACTAATGATACTAATGGATTCATTTTGACGAGTCTCCTCCGGAGTAAGACAAATAAAATGACTATACGTACATAGCCTACATTACTTATGCGGGTTTCAAGAAACTGTGCTGGCTAGAATATGCGAGGCCTTGTACTGTACTGTAGCCTACAGTACATCCTGCCTGCGTGTGTGCTTACCACAAGTTTGGACTTGGACAACTGGATTGGTCGGAGGAAGAATGGCGGGAGTATATGCCACATCGATCCACCTTTTCAGGAATATATGTATTAAAGGTTTACGGCTTCAGTATTTTTTGGACATATCTCGGCCAATTTTTGAAATTTTGCAATTTATTTTTTCAATAGCTTATGCCGAATGGTCACTTCAAGATGTCATGTTTTGCATCATTGGAATACGGTACGAATGTACGAATGGACCATGGTGCAAAAAATACAAAGTGCCTTGATTTGGTTTTTTGTTCCGGGAAAACAAGGGGTAACCTAACCTACATAAACCAATAATTATAATTATGACATATGCCATTGAATGCGTTTAAAATGTGCGTAAAATCTCAGTGTTTTCCTTACCATAAGTAGTCTAACTAGAGATGATTTTTTTACAAGCTCAACTGAATGCGCACCCATACTCGCGCAGCACCATTGTTCCGAAACAAGGTTGCCAGAGTTACTCCCCGGGAACCAAAAAATTATTCGTACCAGTAGCCTGTGAGGTTCGTTCTTGAGCCCTGGCAACGTCGCAAACGTCGGTCATTTTGCCCCCCAGCGTAGCAGTAGTGCAGCGCTTATTTACCAGTACACCTACTATGCAGAGAGCTTACCAGATATCATTGATAATGCCAGCCGTGCACGCTACGCAAACTGTGGTGCGCACTCGGCTGCGCTCGGAAAAAATTCATCTATAGCAGTAGATGTTTTTTTTCTTCATTATTAATAATTCTACAATTGAACATAATATAAGTGATTATAGCAGGTGACCATGATCACTCGCTAATCCCAAATTAAACATAGCCTGACCATATCACTAGCAATCATATTCTGAATAGCAGACTACCCAAACCCCAACCAGTCCATTCCAAGGCAGCCCACAAAATACTCACCACCAACAATGGTCACATAATTATGCTGTTGCGAGAGCACTGATAGGTGGCAAGGAGTAGCAGTGGCTATAGTATATAGGATTGTTAGGCTATACTCTATCATCTCGAAGCCCAGCTATGCATGTGTGATGCTTCAGAGTCTTCATTTTCAGAAAAGAGATTCACTGCCTTCATTCCATCAATAAATTGTATCATTGTAATACTATGCAACTCAACACTACCAGCATAATCTGAAGCCAACAAACATAGAGTGAATCTTCACTTGACAACTCATCCTGCTCATTAAAAATCTCTTTCCTGTACAAGAAAAACATCCAGACAAATTCATTTACAGTAAGGTGAAGTGGGGTAAGTGCATACACGGGGTAAGTGCATACACGGGCCGCCATATTGGAATGAAAATGGCTGACGACACCAAAACACGTCCGGGGATGTTATGTGCAGCTACACAAAGAGTGCCTGACGCGTTTTGGTGTCGTCAGCCATTTTCATTCCAATATGGCGGCCCATGTATGCACTTACCCCGTGTATGCACTTACCCCACTTCACCTTACTTAATTAATTGACTGACTCGTTGGCAAAAGGCTCTAGGAACCTTCCAAAATTTTAATCAAAAATTGATTCTCAAACCCACAACTCAAGAAACATGCAGGGAAACCTTAGTTTCACTTGTTTATTCTATTATTATTAGGAACAACTTTCAATAAGAATAATGGTGCCTCACAACAAAGTCGATTCCTTGCATAGATCATATGCTATTTTAATACAACAGTGTGCAAGTTGATATACTCATTTTGCACGTGACAGTAAGAAAAAAGTTGCGTTATTTTCTCGCCTGCTGTACCACTAATTGAAATTATTAACCAACTGAGACACAGGTTTGATCAGTTCCCTTACAATAATTTGAAAGGAAAATGGTTCTAGTCCTCAGTAATAGCTCATACGTCCATATACAGCAGTGGGACAACAGCATTTGACTGATTTGAGAGAGACAAAAAATACGATGTGTCACTTGCCATAATTATTAGACAACCCAGATTGTTCAAGTCCGGATTTTGTTTACCATTATTCATACCATTCAAGCTCATATCTGTTTCAAACTGGAATCATCATCGAATCATAACCACTTTGCTTCTAAAGTGCATTTAACAATGGAATAGGACTGATGTCACAATATATTGGTATCACTGACACTCAAAAATTCAAATAATGTAACTAACAATATTGAAGGCATCTCTACATGCTCCACACCATGGTTATAGAAGACTCGGGTTAGGTCACTCCCACCCCCCCACCCCCCTTGCCGGGGCATTTTTCAGCGAGTTCTCACCTGAGACCGCCATGAGACATTTCGGAGCCATGTTGGGTCATCATGTAGCCCTCCCCTTTCGTACCTATAAAGTTCAGCCTTAGTCCGGTAGGGGCGCACTTATCGTGGCTCCGAAATGTCTCATGGCGGTCTCAGGTGAAAACTCGCTGAAAAACGCCTCGGCAGGTGATAACGCCAGAACGTAGTATAAGTGTCCGTGGGCTGCTCCACACACTCTAATGCCCGATTGCACCAACGAATTGACCGATTAGATAGCTCCTAACAGATCGTTATCACACGTTAAAAGGGCTCCTAACAATCCATTAGGAGCTATCGGACCGGTAAGTTAAGTTGGTGCAATGGGGCATAACACAATCTTAAACTTTCTACCCTCAAGGTCATACACTGTACATAATATTACACGTGTAACTTACATCTTTTTTTGTCTGCACAGGGTCAGGTGAAGTAGTGGCCATTGCTTCTCCCAACGAGGTATAAATAGGGTAGAGGCCGTAAAGCCTTCCAACCACGTGGAAAGTGCTGCCAGCATATTAAGTCATGCGTACTAACGGCGGCCATGACACTTCACGGCAAAAAGAGCCATGGCGCCCATATAAACGTATTGAGTGTCATGTTTGGAGCCCTTTAGAGTAGGGATTCTTAACCAGGGGTGCCCTACCCCCACGGGGTGCGAGGCGGCCCACTTGGGGATGAGCATAGAGCAAGGTACACCCCTGGACTTAGTCTTAATATGAACTTAATCAATGTTTTGGGCCAAAACATTGACAGTGTCCATACAATGTTGGACATGTCACGGCACTTAATTATTGGTTTGCTCAAAGGAAAATTTTGGCTGCTGATACAGATCAGGAGCTTTGAATGAGGAATCTCATCGACATGTAGCCGGTATGAATGAGGTTAAAGTGTTAAAACAAAAGAAGGGGGGGGGGGGGGGGAATAAATCACTGATCACGCCTGGTAGGGGGTGCGAGAAGGACCAACTGGCTTCAAAGGGTTGTGGAGGCCCCCCAAAAAAGGTTGAGAACCCCTACTTTAGAGCCCCATAGAGAGGACGAGGTTGCCTAGATAGAGAGGTCAAGGATCAGCAAAATTGTCAGCAGGTTCTTTGCGGAGGTCACAATAACAAGTCCCAGCATTGCAGTTTCAGTCAGCATACCGACGGTTATTGGTAGTTAGGGGTCGAATTTTTGTTCCACTGCTAGTTACTGCTACTTACCAGTTACCAGCAGTACACGGTACCAGTGTCAACAACTGATAACTACCATGATGACCCATGAAGAAGCACATATATGGGAGAATCTTCACTTGCAGTAGCAGGCTGCTAGCAGAGGCTTAGCAGTAGGGAGAAAAATTCCCCCCTAGGATTTTACCTCCTTCAACTTAAAACTACTGTAACCATTAGATGACAAGAGCTAATTATTGTAGTGGAATCGTAGCAGGCGTCAGCAATATTACCTGTGTGCTGAAGAAACTGATAAGGCTACAATGCAACTGAATTCTGATTCATTCCAGCATGATTACATTTCTGAATCGAAGCGAATAATAATTCATGGTGAAATATGCAATTCATTAGGCTACATTGCAGGAAATGTTGTTCAAGGTGTCATGAAGAGCTGTAACCGTGTTGAATGTTCTGATATTCTTCAAGGTGTTAACAACTTATGTACCCTGGATAACACTGATTGCTAAGTTACCATAGTCTATATAACATCTTGGAGGCTTATCATACCCGACCCATGATGTCAATTACCTACTTCTTCTTGCAGAAAAGTTTTTCATAAATGTTTGTAGTTCTTCTCCCAAGAAACACAAATACAGGGTGTATCAGAACTCTACCGTAAGCTATGTGCCAATGGCATAAGGGGCACCAGAGCATCATTATATGTAGAGGGGTCATCATATCTAGGCAGCCTCATTACGGAGATAATTGCCTTCAAACACGTAGTACAAAGTATCCTGGGAGGTATGGAAACCTTCAGCCCCGACATCGCATCACTCGTGAAAATAGCAGCTTTTCCATTTAGCTACTAGCATGTCGCATGTGTACTGCATGTCGCATGTGATCTGTGACAATTTGTGACAATCTGTGACAATCTGTGACAATCACTCTTAGGCCCAATTGCTAAATCGCAAATGATCAATTATCTCAGTAATTAGGCTGCCCAGACATAATGACTCCTCTACATTAATTGATCCCCTGGTGCCCATTAAGCCATTGGCACATAGCTTACGGTAGAGTTCTGATACACCCTGTATATTTTGTTAACATTGCAATTATTGCTAACACTATGAGTCTCGTGAGGAATCAGAAGTTGTTCAAAAGCAGCATATTATAATGGTTATCTCTTGGCATCCTGCACATTTTCAGTCAAAGCCAGGAAAGGGGAGAATTAGTGAATGGCAGGGGATACAATCCTGTGCAAGTATAAGGGTCATTCAGATGAAAACGAGTCACTGTCATAAATAGCAAATATCCGGATGGGTTTCTCGCAACATCGACATCTTATACACAAAACGAAGGCCGTACTGGTGTAGTATTATGAGTTTATGACACACTGACAGTTGGCCATTCGATCACTCGACAGAGTATGACCCTAATAGATTGTCACTGCTGCAGTATTCTGTGCAGTCTCCCAGTTCCAGGAGGTTTAGGTTGCCAAATTAGGTTGCGATTAGAAAGTACCGGAAGCGACTAGACCTCCAGTGGACATTTCGCTCAGCCTCAGTTGTGGTACTAACTTAGCCACCCCTGTCTACCCTCCAAAATTCACATACCATAGCCATAATGCCTATGACAGCTGCCAGTTGCAAAATAATCTTGACTAACCACTCTGAAGAAAACACTAGTGTCAATCATTAATACTGCACTGAGTTTATTTTATTTTATGTACCGGTACCTGTAGTTTTCAGTTTAATTTGCAGTAAAAAACTGTTGATTTTCACCTAACCTGTTAATACATATGAGTTTCACCATTAGGCACACTTACGGAATTAATACGGAGAAAAGTGCATTAAAAAAGCTCATTCGGTAAAAAATTCAAATTCGCGCGTGTTCTTGCCATGAAGTGTCATGGCCGCCAAAACCTTCCAAAATGGCGGACCTTTACGGCCTGCCTGCTACCTCTACCCTATTTATACCTCGTTGGGTTCTCCTGAATCCGCCATTTTTCCGTCCAACCATATAATTATACAGTATAGTGATAGGCCTATATGTTTATTTCCTGCAGGGTATACGGTCCATAATAATAATAATAATAATAATAATAATAATAATAATAATAATAATAATAATAATAATAATAATAATAATAATAATAATAATATCATATTTGTTGTTCTTGTTGTGTCCGTTTCAGTTAGCGCATTTCTGGCACGTAGCTATTGATTTTTAACCAGCTACTTTTAGAGGTTATCGAAGTTATTAGCTGCTCGTGTTAGGTTTAATGGAACCATCGCCATGCTCTGAATTGCAATGAATTTCTCATTGGAAAGGGTTCACATTTGGCAAGTTTTCATTGAATCTCAATGACACAACCCATTTCTTGGCAAGTTAGTCCCCATGCATAACATGCGTCAATTCAAATGATAACTTATTACAATTACCAGATAATATTTTCCCCATTCCCCATACCTGAAGTATTGAACTTGCCAAACAATCGCTGACTGAAACGAGTAGCCTAATCTTAAAATTGATATTGTGACTCAGATTTTTTCACTCCGCAAAAAGCTATTAGTATTATGGGGGAAGAGACATAACTTCCAAATATGGCGTACCACCGCTATCATCTGCCTGCTTTCGTTGTTTACGTTCTTCGTGACCAGCAGGCACCCACCATGCGCGCTCTGCCTTGTACCCCCATCAAAATCCATTTTGATTGTTTTTCTCCACGCCAGTGTTGCCACAGGTCTGGCTGAACCCGAGAGCACACAGCAATATTTAAATGGCGCAATTTTGTGTATGCTGACTTGGTGCAAAATAACAAATGCGCAGCATCTTTACTTCTCAATGCTGTCAATAATTATTTTATATTCTGTTTAGCGTGGGTACATGTTGCCTGATTGTTCCAACATGAACCTTCAGAATACCACGTGAATATAGGTTCTCTACACCACAAGATTTTTAGTACTCGTAGCTCAAAATACCGTAGGACAGGTATGAGCCAGCAATTTCTAAATATTATTTCGGGGAGCAAACATGTTATTCAAGCCCTGGTCTGACCTACAGAAACCACCAGAGCATTCCCTCATTAATGTACCATGAGAGGATGTACCTAAACACCAGATATACCGGTACTGTACAGTAGCCTATGTTCAACAGGAACCGCGACAAAAGGATTATAGAATGGTTTAGGCATCCATTTTAAACCGAAATTTCCATGTCGGTGATTACACCGCGATATGACAAGATCTTACCATCTCTTTTTTTCTGGCTGGCAAATTTTTATTGCCAATAATCGCCGCCATAAAAAAATATCGCCCAGACGGTTTACAGCGGTGTGCATAACCTACCACTCGCCTCTGGCGTGCTTTATGACAGTTCATAAGGGAGCACATCAGTTAAATCTATGGCCATAAACACATCCGCTGTGAATTTAGGGTAAGTACACTCTACCCTTGGACTCCCAGGGACCCTAAATGGTGGGAAACTGGAAAGAAAAAGTTTCGTCGCTGCCTGCGGTCCCTATATATTATTCTAGCAGGAACTAGGTCACAATAGTTTTAATTTTGAAAATATTTGTGCAAATGGACAAAACTGTCATGCCACATGCATTATCTGTTTGTAAGATTTCACTTTTTTGGGCATATTTATACTAGCATACGACATGGGCCATAATTTCAGGGAATTTTCACCACTTAAAGTCTTTCATTGACAAGAAAACTTGTAAATTTTTAACAATAATAAGCTTTTTTTATAATGGGTAGTGCGGACCTCCTAGGATGTCCTTGTTCTGCTGCAGCGCCCTGGTCCAACGGGCGTAGGGGAGGGAGAAGTTCCCAAGGGAGGACGCCCTTAGATAGTTTCTATAGTCATTTCAGATCATCTTAAATACCAAACCTTTCTCCTGGCCCTGGGCAGAGAAAGGAGTACAATTATTCTGCCCGGACATGCCGGGTGAAAAGCGGAAAAAGATCCTACCAAGCGAAGGTGACGGGGACGGGCTTTGAACCCCGCACCTCCCGCTTGGCTAGCCAGTAGCAAAGCCACTAGACCACCATGCTCCCCCCCCACACACACACACACACTAATAAGCTTAACTAACTCGTAGTTCCATAATCGTCAACTTAGGACTACAGTGCAGGATTAGCTAATAAAAGGCTTAAATAATAGTTAGGAATAGCGTATGTACTTGGTGGAATATAGGTGGAACTGGCCTTAAGCGTTTTAGAAACTGACTTTACCTCATGCATCAGAGAATAACCTCCATTTAATTTACAAGCAAACAAGGAATGCCGTTGGTTTCCAATTGAAAAACCTCTTGTGTGCAGACTAACGTGTTTTCAGGTTATTGCACAGAGCAGAGGAGGGGACAGCTCGTGGAAGAACCTGTCATGTAATCCGACGTCCGCATTTGGCTCAATTTCAAATTATATCAACCTGCTTTGCGCACCACTGTCACCTGTCAGATGTAATTAAGCAGTTGTTTTCCCATTCCTGAATTATTAAGGGGCTGAGGTCCAACAAACACCACGTGCAATTTGTGGCTACCCTATTATCGCAAAATTGTTTCGTAGTTCCAAGTTGAAACTTACCAAAACTTTGAAAAAAAAAGGGTACAAAAATATATTCTGTATCTAAGACGCTTGAGGGCTTTTTAGAGGTAGCTGTACTAAAAATAAGAATAAGAATTGGTTTCTTCAACTTACCCTAAGGAAAAATTTGCACAAAGCACATGACATGTTTTTAGTAAAATCTTCAGAGATGAGGGAGCGTTTCCTTGTTACAATGACCTACACCATGTGAAGAGCTGAAATGCAGAATGATCAAACTTTGGCCAAAATTGAGTTAAGTATTGCGCGCAATCGTCCTCGGTATTTGGTGTTTCTGATAGTCAAATCAGATATCTGAATGAGAAACAGAACCTGGAAAAATTCATTCCGGAAGGAGTACAGAAGTAATGCAATCTTCAAACGCTCATATTTCGAAATAAGTCAAGTGCGACTCTAGTCTTTCTGCATTTCAAGTCTTCACATGTAAAATTGGGTTTTACGCTTCATAGGTTTATTTAGGTTGTGGACTATGCCTGTAATTTGGATATTTGTGCCGTAATCTTCATTAGTGCCATTAGCAATATTTGTTCCATATACTTGAAGCACCGCATTTGCGGAAATAAACGGCCCGTAACATCCACGAAAACAAATGCTAGCTAAAATCTCTGTTGCGTAGCAGGCACCGCTGTGAGCCGTATAGTGATGAACTTTAGCGCTATTCATTAACAGCAATTGTTTGACCGCGCCTCACTAGTAAACAGAAGCTCATTTGACCTTTGCACGCCGGATTTTAATAAGAGACGAATGGTTTTTTCACATGATGCAAACGAGTCCAAAATCCTATTTGAAACTGCACACTAATCTCCAAACTAACTGCCGAAATTTTCATAATTCATGCAACCAAGTAAGACTACCCCCCAAAAAATCCCAATGACATTTGCCCATTTAAAACTGACACATCTCTAATCACCATAAAATAACATGTGCAAGTACCCATACAATGCCTCTTAAAACAGCTATCGTAGCACATTGCATGTTTCTGTACTTGGTACCAAAACACACATCAGTAGGACACTGCTACTCTCCCCGAATCATATATCACTGGGCCGCTTAATGAGGCTTTTTTATTTAGTCCTTCCTGGCAAAAAGCACGCAATCTGCTGACTGTTCCCTACTGAAAGCGGTGCTAATCGCTTCCGATACATATTCACAAAGATCCCTCTCCAAATCCGGAGTTCGTCAGGGTGACGCCTGGGATTAATGAAGCAAAATTAGGCCCTGGCTGCACTGTCACCACAAGTCCACTCGGCTGTCTGTCAATCTGGATCAGCTTTCGATGTTGCTACTATGGTGGAGGGAGCAGGGAGTGGGAAGGGTGGGGAGGACTGTATGGAAAAGCTCACTCCAACCCCAGTTGGAAATTAACGGCCCTTGCCGTAAACTCGTTTTGCAGTTGGGACGACCTAATGTTATCCACACTGTATTCTGTCCAATTAAAAAGAAGCGCTCCCTCTGCACCCCCTTTCTCCCCCTTTGCTCCCTCTTCTCCCCCTTGCCCCCCTTGCACCCCCTACTTGCCCCGCCTCCTTCCAGTCCTCAATATTACCTTGGACGCTTTACAAACGTGGTATCTCTCGCAGAAAACGTTTTGCGGGGGGTGACAAACGATTATTGGATGGCTGGACAATTGGAGCTACGAAATGCGGGGGTCCAAATCACTAGCAGATTTATGTTATTGTTTGTCGTGGCGTGGCGCTAGTTTTGCTGGCAAGTTTTCCGCTCGTTACTTGGGAGTGCGTGGGGGGTGTTGAAAATATTGGNGGGGGGGGGGGGTCTATAGCGAGAGTGATTATCTGCGAAGTTTGTGGCAGGAGACACTAATTTATTAAGCTGTCGAGAACGTGGCGTTGGATTAAGCGAGCAGGGCTGGCAGGAATCGCTTTCAAATGGTGAATAACAGGTTGTGCCATCATATGCAATAACAAATATTCATAGGTTAACTGTAGTTATGTAACGAGCAAATGTCATCGGAACAAACATGTCAAATATCCGTGAATTCAATTCAATTGACAAAACGTGCAGGCACTTTTTTTTAAAATCTATGATTTACACATAACGTATTATTTCCACGTTTTGTACATTATACTAGTTTTGATTCCGAATCCCATAAGTGCTCAAATGGGCTGTCACATATGAAATGATTCTGTCGACCTGCAAGGCCCTACAGTCACGTTTTCATCCAATAAACAAAAAACATGTTGTCCATAAAATATTATAAAAATATCTATAGTGCAGTAAGAGGGGGATTTGGATTCTGCATGCAACTTTTCCTCACAGAAACCTAGTACGTGACACATCCGATCTTCCAGGTTTGTTTCGCGTCCTCTATCATAAGACTATAGCATGCTTGCACTCCTACTTACCATCTTCCGGAGAAGCACCGCCTGGCGCCTATGCAGAACATCACGTAATCCAATACACTTTCCTTTGCAGCAAAAAGGACCAGAATACACACCGCTTCAAACAACAGTCCCATCTCAATAAAAGCACGACCGGGAGGAAAATACTCGTCGCAATCTCTGGCAAGGAACTGTTGATCCCCTTTTCACTCTGTTTTACGACCATGTAATCCGGCACAGATTCCCAGTCTTAAACTTCGATTACGCAGGACAAATATAATTTCCTGCCGAGCTGGTTAGTGGTTACTCAAGAGGTCGCTGCTGTTTCTACGGGTGTTTCTCTCCCAAACATCCAGACCGCCTCCTGTTTCGGTAGTGGTGGAATGACCCACACATTTTGCTTTGACACACTGTACACAGCGGCTGTACGTGTGTCCTTTGATTAACGACGGTTTGAATACAACACGGACCTATAGGAGAGTGGTGCGGGCATATCAGGGCAGGGTTCTCTTTTAAACGTTAATTATACGCATAGCAGATCATGTGGCCAAGGTCTACGCCACACTGATGTCAGAGGTTGTCGCATTAGTGGTCACGCCCCGTGACAGAGATAGCAGTGGTCACCTTTCCATGTAAACACCTTGGCTGTGCTAATCTGCAGTAGTGAGATAACCGAACGCGTTCATTGCTGTTACTAGGCTGCTATAGAGATTGTTGCTGATGTGAAAGGCGTGGGGCTATTCACATTATTTGGTATTAGTTTTATGCAGTGTTGCACGAAAATAACTGGGGGTTGCTATCCTGAGTTGCAATGCTGACACTCGTTTCGCAAATAAATGGCCTCATTTATGGGTAAACCAGACCCTGCATTAATTATGACACCCGATCAGTATTGCATATCCGGAACCAACAATGGCGGATGTTGTTTACAGTCTGACGGACCAAAAGCCATCTTGTTTCAAGCATCAAAATTTTCTGCATAATTTAAAATCCCCTAATTTTTGTTTACATCAGACCGAAGCGGATTTTTTTCTAATTTGGTACAATTATGGTGACATTATTCCAAAATATTATAGAAGCGTCACTATCGCTTTTATTGTACAGTAGACTACACTATACAATAGACGCATTCCTATGCAAATGCTCAAAATGATGCTGCCAGTTAGATTAATGTCTATCGATCATCGGTACATGCCTGTGCATGTTAACACTACTTAACAGGTGTTCAGAGATCAACTATCATCACCATATTATGCAGCACTGTGATAATGTCAGGTTTGTTCCGTGCCCCATATTTTGATATTTGCGCGAATTTTAATAATAAATAACGAAGCATCTCCTGTGCAACTGCCTGTTGCTCGTACTAAATCCATCAGTGATGGTCAAACGATTTGCTATAACCCTCGATTCTGGAGTACCTTCTAGCAACATGGTTGGCTGGGCGTAAGAGTTGTGGGCAAAAATTCGTGGCCGACCACTTGACCCGGCAGCTAGCACTGAAAAGAGGCTGCTGATCTGTACTTGAGTTGCTCAACTCGAGCACATGAACTACTGAAGCCTGGCCTTCGAGTTTTATAGTTGGAAGTCCCTCTCTAGGGGGCTGTGCTCTCGTTTGTCAGCACACTTTCAATGATTCACTTTGTGCTTTAACAGAGCGCACTTTCGCTGTCCGAGTAAAAACATGTATTGAGGCTGGCGAAACAGGAGTCGCTGAACCTAAGCATTCCTTGAGGCGAAATGGAGGATTAGAGCGGCATTCAATATTTCCTGAAGATGAAGCCATCCCTAGTGTATGTAGACCTTATGTTTTTAAGTATCGTTTTTGAAAGGTGTGATGTGAAAGTCTCCCTGTTCAAAACAATATTGAAAAATACTGGTATATTATTTGAGTTTAAAATCTACAAATATAAATAATAAATAAGTGATTGGAAATATCTTCTCCCACCCTTTCATGCCCTTCCCTCTCCTCCAGGCAGGTGTGAAAGAACCAATAGCGAGGTTTCGTCCCATCGAAGATTCCCAAAGTTGCAAGTGCCAGCAATGGACTGGCCCTTCCCACACAAAAATCCGGCAACATTCCGGGATCAGTCCCAATGACCAGATTCCAGAAGTGAAATGCAGTGTTTCACGTTAGCTCTTCATTACTACCACCTGCACACACAAGCGAGAGTCAAACGAGGCCGTAACCGTGAAGGAGCCGTGCAAGTGGAAACGTCCATGTCGGCTGGTTATTTCCCGCTTAGCTTTGCACTTCCCGCACACCCGTAAAGCCCACTTCTAAGTAAGGCACTTGGAGAGGCAAAGGTCCCAAAGTTGCCTTACGAGGTTCCGAACCCCCCTGACGTTTATTGCCGCCTTGTCGAGTGGAGGTAAAAAGGCCTTCCTGCAGTTAGGATAAGCCACACTCCCACAGACTTGAGCTATAGCTCATTAAGGGCCTCAGAATGGACCACCTAATACTGGGGGCCTCCTCTAACGAAGGCTGCCTGCCTCTAGTAATGTTCCTAAGCGCTTACTCTTTGTCAGTGGATCTCAAGTCATGGCTAGTTGGTATAGGGACTGTAATGAAAACATGCTTGATTCGTAGTTAAACTTTATATAAAGGGTGGAGTAAAAAAGGTTCGTCCAGCATACATGATTTGTTAGGAAAAGTGCGGAGTACCTTTTCAGGTCTTTCTTTGAATGTTGAAAGTTTCAATAGAATGTTCGTTAATTGTGTTGGAAATGTGCGTTTCAGCCAGCTTCTATAGTTGGTGGGTATTAACTGAATTTGTGCTTGCCTGACATAACGCGCCTTTTGAAAGAATGGCTTCGAACCTTTATTATTAGAAAACAAACGCTTTGGTTATAGAGTCACAGGCTTTGAAAGGATTCGGCAGAGCTATGGCTTTCCTTCTGCGCAGTTCCAACTACCGTTAACAGCATTATATAATACCTATAACTTTCACCTATAACCGATCCATTTTCTTCCTTCAATTCGCCATTCCGTTAATCCCAATGTTCAAAATGGCCTTCTTTTCCATTCCTTCACCCCCACTTTCCCAGCAACCTGTAAGTTATTGAACAACATTATTGAAGTGATATGTAAAAATGCAAAGTAAACAGCCATTACAGAAGGCGACAGTTGAGAGATTGCGAAGGACCATTAAGAAGTGGAAAAAAGGAAAAACGGAAAAAATACAACGATCTACTTTAGCAGATGGATGTTCTGGAGTTGTGCAAAGGGGTAAGACAAAAAAAGATCCAGACGTGCACGTCTTCCATATAAATGTGAAACATGAAAAACGTGAGTAATGAAGCTCACCAACAACGAAGATGTAACTGGCAAATGTGTTCAAATGTTCATTTGACAATGAAGTGCACACACTACATGATCATTTTTCACAAGTTCCGAAACCTGTCGAAAATCGTGTCGCTATTGGATCTATGGGTTACCATTAAATATTAGAATTTTCAGCAACACATGTAAAACCAGGTGTGTTTTGAGGGGCATTCAAAATGTTTCAGAAAGATGACTGGATTCCTGGTATACCGTATAGGTATTGGATTATTTAATACCAATTGATTGAAGGGTACTATCAACTATGTAAACCTTTATGCTAGTTTCACTACAACTCTCCCTGCTTCAAATTTCAATTGAACTGGGTGTTATTTTAAAAACAGCATCAGTCGTTACTCCAAATAACATGAATAATTAAGTGCCTGGAAACGCAGTCTGACTTCAATTAACACCCTAAACAAAGCCAGCGCAGGAAAATTATTGGCCAATAAATACCTGACAATGAGTACAATACTTTAACGATATAAAGCAGCGAATCGTTCTCAGGAGAACGCATAATTTTTTTAAACGTTTAGCCATGTATAATTTAGTGAACATATTGAAAATTAAACAGGGCAGCTTGTTAGCCCTCAAGCAATGTTGCTGCTTGATACATAAAAAGTGCCTGCTGGTAAAATTGCGCTGCATCACATCTTGATGGGAGGAATGCACATGAAGGCCAGTCATCATTAAGCCTATCCTACTCGGAAGCTCTTCCATCTCCTAGAGAAAGAACTAGACAGGTCCGATGTGATTAGTGCAATTTTACCAATTTCATGTACCCAGTGGATCCGGGCACTGAACTCACAAGGGTGGTCGCCTCCGATTTGGCTGAAACTTGCATGATTGGTCAATCATGTGCCATAAACACAGTGGCTTAAGTCCCAAGTGACCGTCTTCAGCCGTTTCCGAGATATGAGCTACAGAAATATTCGAATTTTGGCCACGCGTATAGGGGTAGGGCGGGAAAGGGACAAGTGCAAGGCCTATATACCCCTATAAGCGCGGCCAAAATTTGGATGCTTCTGTCCGCATATTACTGTATCTCGGAAACGGCTGAAAACGGTCACTTAGGACTTTCACCACTGTGTTTATGGTACATGATTGACCCCTCATGCAAGTTTCAGCCAAATCGGAGGCGACCACCCTTGGTCATTCCCTCGCGTTTCCTTGTCAGATCCCCCGAGGTGAAATTCCGCTGCGCCACTACTCAACTCTCTAACCTCCAAGTTGCAACCAACCTACATGACCGCTGTGCCAATTCCCTCCTCTTAATTCGGCATGTCTGCCCCGCCTTAAAACAGCACATGTGGAGGGCCATTCCCATAATTCATCAACTCGCATGATTACCTGCAATCAGGCAGCGAGCATAACGCGGCCAAAACTCGGCATCACTTCCATTCTTGACCAGCCGTGCCTTCACACTTCTTCACATCCCTATATAACCCCGACAGTTGTAATGTTCCGAGCTGGTCAAGCTCTAATTAGCTGGGATGGGGGCTAACCAAGTTAGTTATGAGCATTACTCTATAATGGTTACAGTATAGCTGCCAACGGTGACGCTCTCCATTGGCCGGGTGGGGGCCAGCCAAAGTAGCAGATTTAATCAACCCTCTGGGCAAGTTCTTCGGTACAGGAACATATTTTTCGCAGGTAAACTCGAGAGGCTGTAGCTCTGATGCAATTTTCGTGTCCAAATCATACCACAGTATGCATCAATCCATCAAAACGCAGGACGAACGGCTTTGGGCTCGAGGTTCAATCGATCATTTCCCACTGACGTACAACTCACCTGCTACTAGCCATTATATACCTCAATCTTTGTGTTGCCAGGCTGCACTAGAATTCTGGATCGGGATAGTTCCATCTTTTCATTTCTCTCGTTTTGTATTCTGTTCAGGTTGTAGGGGTGCGAGTCATTTTGTTCGATCAGTTGTACCGGTAGAGGTCAGGCAGGTATCCTACCCTTCAACCCGGTAGAGGGCACGTGCGACGCACTCAATTGATAAACAAAGGATTCTGAGACAGATTGCGTAAGGGTATTTAGAAAACAATGGGTAGCTCAAATAGCAGGGAGTTCACATTACAGTGCGTGTCGTTTGTTTGCTTTGAACTGGCACAAAAGAACAAGATCCAATTAGTGTATTTTGTCGTTTGCAAGGTCTATCCCCTGGGTATGCTTCCAGTGTACTCTGCTCGGCAGGGAACACAAATCGCACAAAATTGCAAGCGTTCCGTTTATTCGAGCTTTGTGATATAAGTCTCGGCAGCCAGACGCCGGTTAATTGCGGGTTTCATACCCATGGAAGCAAGTTTGAATGTCAACTAGTTCTAGATCATTAGATGTCGTTAGACCTTAGGTGCCATTCCGGCTCCCCGTGGGTCGATTCAGCTATTAGCAAGTTGGAGCAAAAGAAAGAGAAACACTTGTTGCGTGCTCTATAAGTAAAAGAACTACGCAGCGTCCTTTATTCCTTAGAAAATTATATGGCTCAAGTGTCAGGCGAGTCCCGGCCAAAGGAACTTGTGGCCTAAATAGGATGGACAATAATCCAAGTCAAATATTTGTGCAGAGAATTGACTAGGTGAGTTTCCTCCAGCTCAAATATCCTCTTAGATAGCGGCTCATTACAAGAGCAAAGGATCGAAAAAGAAGGAGGGAGGGGGGGGNGGGGGGGGGGGGCACCTTTGAGACCTAGGCAGGTTCATCTCACTTTCTATGAACTTATCCAACGACTGATAATAACGGATAAAAAAACCGCAGTAACGTACCTAGCGAAACCATGCAACGCGTGTTGAGAGGCGGGCATGTCACGTATCGCTCGCCATGCCTTTGAAGGACCTTTGAATCCCTCTCGTTGCACAGGCTTTGTGGTCAAGATGCCGTTGGCGTAAAATTCCCAATGAAAATATTAACGAGCCACAAAACTGAATCAAATTACGTGAGGCTAGAGTCAACAAACAAGAGAGAGGCTTACCTACAGCATATCGATTATTCTGTGTCTGGACAATAATAAATTACGTTTATATAGCTTCCTGTATTAAGCTGCTCTAATTATCGCCATGAAAGGTGCTCGATATATCCACTTTATCTTTGCAACTGATAATGTGCGCAGTTCATAATTGGATGTATTCTAGAGGAAGTCTCTGATTAATACTGCATAGCCTGTTGAGCTAAGGAGGCATTTATGGTATCGATGGCATGTAATATTAATTTACGAGGTAATTGCCTGTTTTGCATAGATAATTTTGAAGGTCCGATTTCAAAGGAGTAGTGGAAGCTTTGTTAAATCTAAGATTTACTTCAGACAGAATATACATCAGTTCGTGATTGATCACGAGGCAGCCTTATCTCAAATCAGGTATAGATTGGATCAGGCCATTAGCATTACTTTACACACTCCTTACCCTGTGATTACGCCATAGTGAAAGGCTCTGACATAAATTGCTAATGTACATTAATTTAACTTGATATGCACTGCAATATTGGTGCTAGCATAAGTACCGGGTAATATGGCCTAATTAATTATGCGCCTGCGTGGCAGACTAAAATTTAAACAAATGTCTGACTTCTAATGCTGATAGTTTCTTGCAAAGCAGAGCTAAAAATATATCATGACATTTTACGGGAGTGCAAGTATAGTGAACAGTCTGAATGGAAGGAATGCGTGCAAAATTCGTCAATTCTTTACCGTCTTCGTGCAATATTTTCACATGAATCGCGTGGTTCGTCATATTTCCTCTCCAGTCTTGAGACAGAAATATTTATAGATTATTGTTTAATGTTTCAGTTGCTGTTACGCAAACATCGGGTTCAAGGCACATCAATACGTCTTTTAACAATGAACTACAGGAACATCCCGCATTGTAGGAATTTGCCTCAACATGACGAGGCTGACATGAATAGTAATAAAAGTAGGCGCATATAGTAATCAAGCAATTTCCCCAAAAGCCTGAGTCACCGTGAACTAGATTCACAGATTGAAACACTCCATTAAAGAAAATTGTATTTTTAAAGTGTATTAGCCCATGCTATGTAGTAACAAGTTGCTAAAATCAGCATTCCCGCATATTTAACAAAAACAATAATTGTGAAAACGTGTAATAAACAAAAGCATTGTCTTAATGCTTTGCATAACTTAAAACTGTGTCTATATAATCAAATTTAAGCCGAACTAGAAGGCTTGCACTATTCATGTGCAACGACATGCAGAGCAATGCAGTATTTATACACACAAGTGCGCTCCCCCAAAGCAAACAAAGCCCTAGGCCATATTCCTTCTCTTCAATAATAAGTGCACAAAACAAGACTGAAACTTTCCGTCGAAACGGTGATATACTAACTATAGCAACAACTCATGCAAGAATAATAATTACCAAGAGCGGAGAATTGAAACTACACAAAGTAGAGTACAATCAGTATATTGTAACACGTTACACATGTGATCGCACAAGAACTAATAAGGGCCCTTTAAAGGAAGGGTTCAGTGATTTTGCATGTTGAGCTCCAAAAATCAAACACGACTCCCTTATTTGAAATATCCGATCCGTTTTGTTGGCAAATGCACCATAAGCGTAAAATTTCAAGTCAAAGTTGATTTTTTTGAAAATCAGCGCCGAACACGGCTTCCCTCTAGCCACAAGAGTGGAAGCTTCGATGCAGCGGTCGAAGCTTCCACTCTTGAGGCTAGAGGGAACCCGTGTCCCGTGAAAATATGAAAAAATGGGCTCCGAGACTAAGCCAATCTCATTGGCCACGGTGGTGGCAGGTTACCGGAATTTCCGCGGGAGGCGCTGGCTGTACGCTTACCGTATCGAATACAGTAGCGGATATGGACTTTCACCTAACGGCATTTGTTTACGCGGCGTCAGATTCCAAAACTGACCACATTTTTGGAATCAGGGAGTCTTCCTTGATCTCTGAAGCCCAACATGCAAAATCACTGAACCCTTCCTTTAAGCTGAACTCGGGAAGTAAAGTGCAAGTAGAGGCCTACACTCGAAAATATATTGAGTGGTTTTGGCTTATCCCTCAAACATCTTCTAGAAATTTTTTAATGAGTTTCTCCCCAGATGCTAATCAAGTTGGCTCAATATATTATGGGTGAATATTTCTAATCTGCGAATGATTTCCACTTATTTTCTTCCGTTGAGTTAAATTTCGTTCGCATTTAGAATTGAAATTGCAACTCGCAAAAACATTTAGCGTGTGCCCATATTTCGGTGAGAATGTGTGTGCTACATCATGCTTTTTCTGTCCACTTGCATGCTGGGCTAACCAATATTTAACTTCCCTTCCACACCATACAAATGCTGTCAGAATTAAATGAACACTCGAAATGGAGTGCGCTGTTGTAGTTCATGGAGAACTTTGTGAGAAGAAATCAATCGTCACAAGAGTGTAATTGCGACATCCAGAGTGCCGAGAGCCAGATGCGCGTATAGTCTGCACAATATCCTTTTGAAAAACGAGGTTATGTCAAGTTATTGAGAAATTCCATGTAACTTGGCAGTGATGTGAATGGGAAAATCATTAGGCCAATTGTTTTCACATTTACGGACAGTAGTGACAAATAAGCATTTTGTCACTGTCTCCTGGCCGATTTAGCGTTGACATAGTAAGATTTGATTGGTCACGTTCTTGTCACAATTTTAAAAAATGTTAAATTTCAGCGAAGCAAGTATGGATTAATAATAATTGAACTCGTGCACTTTCACTCAAACACAAATATAGCCATCGTCCGAGTCACTGATTAACTTCATTTTGATATACGCTAAATTGTTAAGTGACACCACTGTTCGATTGAGGTCATATAGGCCTATGTGACCCGAGCGGTTAGGTACACACAGTAAATAGTCAGTGGGTTCAGTTCTGTCATCCTCTTTAATGTGTTATCTTACAAACATTTAGTGAAAGGG
>KZ538927.1:2658-39945 GCA_000934665.2 Catajapyx aquilonaris | reverse complement strand
TGAGACATTGCACCTGCACCTACGTTCCCTCCCCAAAAATCCCTACCCTTACCCAATGTCCTTGATTTCCCTGCACCGGAGTTGAATAAAAACCAAAAATAATTAAGAAAATATGGTGGTATCCCACCTCCCCTAAAAGAGCCACAGGCTCTATCACAGGGGTAGAAGAAGAAGACATACAAAATCGTGTGTAACTCAATGAAAAATGCCTCGATTTGGCTGGAAACTATTTTGCAAAAATGTAGACAGTTGTCGATTTCAGATGTGTAAAAATAAAAATTCTGGGGGTGCATTGGAATTTGTCTAATTAAAAAAAACGGAACTTACTTTCTGGATGCGCCTCGTATCATGCTGCAAGCTGCCTAGGAGAAAAAGCTGCCAATTAGCTGCTTTTATTTCATTATAGGAATGAGAATTAAGAATTATGCAAATAATATTAAAAGGGAATTAGGGAAAGTATTTACGATATGTATTTAAATACTTCTGTATTTAAATACTCAGAAATGTATTGAAATACAGTATTTAAATACAGGAAAATCAATGTAGTTATAAATACATATCTAAATACCAAGAAGTATTTAAATACGTATTTAAATACATTTGTATTTAAATACTGCCCATCCCTGCTTAGATTCAAGGATTCAATTGTCACAATCGAGTCAAACACTTCTTTCAGTGACTCTGGTAGACGGGGATCAGGAAATTGAGCCTTTCTGTACATGTGGCCTACTCTAGACCCTTCGGATGGGAAATGAGACAATTTTCCGTACTCGCCAACATGAACTTGGACTTAGGGAGACTGACAATTCATTTATAATATCCCATCGTAAGGCCCTGCCTGCACTTCGAGTTATAGAAATTCGAGTTAGGGAAGTTTATTTCCTATTATATTTTACATTGTGACCAACCAAGCTCATCATTTTCTTCGACTTAGGGAAGTTCGACTTATAGAAGTTTTATTGTATATGGATATGAATCGATAATGTGTGTGGAAGTGATTTTCATATTATTTCATAAGCCCTACCTTTTTCTTATATTGCTGTGCCAACGTGCCCCATGCCCGGGGCATGTTGGCACACGTACAGAGGTTTTTTAAAATAATTTTTAGCGGATAGCATATCTAAAATGCAAGCATGGAAAAATATTACATACCTTATGTACGTAAATGTGTGAATAATTTATTAATATAAAAATTACAGTGAATTAGTTAACTGACGTCAGAAAAAAAGAAAATGTAAAAAGTGAGCCAACAAGCCACAGTCTTCCTTATAAGATATCCTTCTAAGAAATAATATGCCTACACTTTCATCTAGATCAGTCGTGAAAATACGAGTATTTCCAAACTGGTCATTGTCTAACTTTGGAGCTGAAGGTGAAAGCAAAAGGGATTTTAATATGCTCCATTCGTGCAGGTGACACTGACGATGATTGTGTCACCCCACCAGTAGATACTGTACAGTACATGGTATATATCCAATGAGCCGAGTGATATTATACATTGTTAAACACCCACACATAGAGACGGCAAAAAATTGCTGAATAATATATTGAACAGTCCAGGCCACAGTTACCATTAGAGACGAAAAAATTATCATATAGACTGCTGTACTTCTAGGCGAGACTTCTCACAGCTCAGGTTTATACAGGGTGATTCTCTCGAATGGAAACCCAAACATTCCTCAATAACTTTTTAACTATGGTATGGTTCCCGATGAAAATTAACATGTACTTTCCTTGTACCATGCCAAACAAGGTCTGACTAAAGAATATACCAAAAGTGGTCCCCTCCAGCATCCAAGAATTTTTAAATCCGAGTCTGCATATTGCCGAAGACTCCTGCCGATTGAAGGCGGCGATCCCATCCATTCCCACCACCCAGTTTGTTTGGCGAGAGGGGTATCTCAAGAGGGGTGCCAAGGGGGAATCTCAAGGCAACGGACCGTTGCCTTGAGATTGCCCCTTGCGAAGCGGGCGGGCGGGCTGGAGATTGAGCCATCCCCGCCGCCAGTCGGCAGAAGTCTTCGGTAAAGATGCAGACTCGCATTAAAAATTCTTGGATGCTGGAGGGGACCACTTTTGGTATATTCTTTAGTCAGACCTCGTTTGGCATGATACAAGGTAAGTACATGTCAATTTTCACCGGGAACCATAGGCCTACCATAGGTAAAAAGTTATTGAGGAATGTTTGGGTTTCCATTCAAGAGAATCACCCTGTATTATAAGTAGTTTATGGGTGTGGTGTAGTGGTTATACTGTAGTTACGGCCTTCCACTACCTCTGAGGTCCAGAGTTTGAGCAATGGGTCGAATAAAGAGGGTTCGTTTTGACGGGTTCTGTCCATGCTTGCACGGGTATTCTCGGGGTTTTCTCGTTTCCTGCCACATTCAAAATCCATCAACAGCGTAGTGAATGCACCAATAATAAGAATGCAGACAATAAATTTTCCAACCAGGGAAGGGGCTGTATTCTAGTGGGTTTTGAGGGAGTGTCCGTATCTTCACTAAACTTTCTGCATGAGAAGGCACACGAATTTCAAAGACGCATTGAGCCTATTCGGTATGGTTCATGCTTTCTTGTTACCTTCTCAGGAGAAGGCACAACCGGAGTCTAGTTTATTTTCTTCTTTTGAGCAGGCACTAGTTAAGCTGTACTATCAAAGCCCCGCATGACATAAGCATCTATAAAAAGTTGCATTTCTGCTTCCTGAAGGGGTTAAGAAAGGAAGAACTCTGTAAGTTACAGGTGAGCCGAAGTGGGCTTATGGGTACCAGCTGCTGCTGCTCCAGACTCGAACGAGATCTTCATAGTGTTTGATGCCCAGTGCGCCACTACCTACAGGCATTCTGGAGCTATTTCCTGGACCTTTTGAGTGTCCACAAAATTTTTGCCAGCACGATCTGAGATAACTTTCTAAGCATGCTACAAAAATATCCGCGTAGGGCAAAAGTTTTGCCCTTTTGCTGTGGCATATTACGTAAGATAGTTAGATGCTCATGAAGATGGCTCGCATTAAATTATCATTTTACAGCAATCTCCAAACTTAACGCCATCATTCTCTCAATACCATACCCAGAACCAGACTGGTTGGACCAGGGTAAACTGTCTTCCAAATGAATAAGCCTAGCTTTGAAAGCCTTTAAAGACTGAATCGTATTGAATATCACGAGTGAAAATATTCATGACACCGTAGAAATTAGGGCAGTGGTTTTTGCCCGTCCTTTCCACCTTCTCTTTCTGCTGCTGATACTCCTCCTCCTCCTCCTCCTCCTCCTCCTCCTCCTCCTCCCCCAGTCTAGCAGCCCAAAACACGGCCACAAGCAGGGATCGTACCCAGCACTTTGCGCCAGCTTTCCCCAGGGAGCCATGGAGCCGTCTTTAATAAAAGGGCCAGCAGGCTCCATCCATTCCGGAGCCAACGACTCTCGCGGGTGTTGAGCAACGACCTCGGTCGTCAACGTCGGGAAATGAGAACAGCCTCGGATGATTTGCATGTTTAATAACGCCGTCCATCAAACTCCTTCCACCCCCTACACATCCCTATATACACACCCCCTCTCAAAACAACCCCTCAAGTCACCTCTTCACCTTATAGGGGGAGGTTCATCTCCGTTATTTTGGGCGCCAACTCCTGCTGCAACGAGGATTTAGTGAAAAGGGTGGGAAAAAGAGGTAATTTGTGGTGTGTGGGGGAGGGGGGCGGGGGACAGAGAGGGAGAGAGTGGAGTATTAGTTGCGGTCGCAGCTGTGTTTTCCCCACACTCGGGACTCTTATTAAATATTTGCTCCTGACAGATCCGGATAGTAACCAACAAACCGGCGCCGCAGTGAGTCCAAAAAATTCGGCTGCTAATTACAAGTTTTTACTGTTGGGGTGAGGGTGGTAACGAAGGGAAGGGGGGAAGAGGGGCAGGGGGTGTCAGGGGACGCCAAAAACGTGGCCTCTAAGAGGATCCCAACAGAGCCTGACTTGCAATTTGGTGTCGTATTAAATAACGCTCCGAGGGTATTAGAGTCGCCCTGGGATATTTTTCCGGCCACTCGTTTTCATATCATGTGGCTAAGTTCGTGCAGTGTATTGTCATGACATGAAGAGGGTGTAACACATACGTTATCTTTGATATTGGACTCTTTCAAAAACCTTAAAAAAACATGCCACTCTTTGGGGCTAGGAATTTGCCTGCAATTATGTCAAAATGAAATGCAGCCGCAACTTATGAGGTACCTGTCATCGTACTGGAAGTTCCTATACAGGGTGTTCATGAACAACACCGACAAACCTATACCACCCCCTACCTAGACACCAGAAGTTCACTTTATGTAGAGGAGTGATTATGCCTGGGCCGCCTCATTACCGCGCAAATTGCCTTCAAGCAGGTAGTATAAAATATCCTGGAAGTTAGGCCACCCAACGAACTTTACCCTAGTCAGAAGGCTCTGGGAGGTCTGGGGGCCGGAATTTGTTGGTTTCTTGCCTACATGTGGGAAGGCCTCTATGGCTAGTTATACCTGCAAATTCTATTTAAAAGTCAGAAGGAGCGATTAGGCAAAAATCGCTGAAGAGCAGGTGGGTCAATATCTCAGTAAGGAGGCGGTCTAGACATAATGACTCCTCTACATAAAGTGATCCTCTGGTGCCTAGGTAGGGGGTGGTATAGGTTTGTCGGCAATTTGTCGGTCTTGTTCATGAACACCCTGGTATAGTGCACCGCAATACTGTATAGGTCACTGCAAGGGTGGAGAAAAACGTTCAATATAGGAATAGATTTTACGCGTAGTCTACTAATTTATTCCACCGTAGGGGATACATCTTTTTGAACACAGAATGTAAGAGAATAGTTCATTCGTTTTTAATACTACCAAAAAATATGTAAGCGTATGATGTAGAAATCCTAAAATTGAAACCAGCGTGCTAAACAATGCATCGCAGTACGGTACAGCTTCCAGATAGAAGGTAAAAAAAGATTCTCCAGACTAGTCGTAATATTATTGTGATAATATTTTTATGCTACAACTACAAGGTACTATCGGGTTCAAAAACTTTTGGCCACTTTATCCTGGTCTTGAAGCAACCCTTTACACACACACACACCTCCTTAACGTGGGATCTGTTGCGAAGGGTTGCTTCAAGACCAGGATAAAGTGGCTAAAAGTATTTGAACCCGATAGTACATAGCTATCGAAGACATAAATCAGTAAAAATTAATGTTCTTAATCAGAATGAAAGTGGTGATAAATCTGTTCCTGAGAGAGCAGGCGTTGGTTACTGTACTGGGTGTTCCAAATATCCGAGTCACTTTTGGATAACTGCTATCGCCCGATAGCAGTTCACCAAAGTGACCCGGATATTGGGAACACCGTGTATATGTGATACAGATCTGCTACATGACATAAGAAAAATGGAGATTGAGAGTAGTGTAATCCTGAGTAGGCGAAATGACTGCCGCCTTCTCCTCCTTGACACACTTCCCAATGTATTTTGATGATGAAATTTCCGCGGTTGCATGTAAATGTTGTTGGTGACAGGTGAATTAACCAGAAGGGGTATACATCTCAGGTGATGGACGACCACTGGGAAACCGAAGTGGTGGAATACGGCGCCGTGAACATCACCGGATTCCGGATTGTCGACACAGCCCGACGTTACGTGAAGGAATTCCTGGACGCCTGGCATCAAATCGACCGTGAGAGCCACCAGTACATCTCGGTAAGGAACACTCCCCCTTAAACAATCACGCCCGGAAATATCCGGATCGCTAAGCCTGTATCACCTTGACCGAAGGGCAGCTGGGGGATAATAGTCCTGGCCAAAATTGGGAGACCACATCGGCTTGTTTTGGGAGCTAGTCTGCTCTCCCATCCGCCATTCCCTGCCCGGATTTTTCATTTCCGGGACTCCCGGGGCGCTTCAATAATTCACTCCCACCAGGGGGCAGGCATGGAGCATAGGGAGGGGAGTATAGCGGCAGAATCAGAATTACTCGCCGGGTCATGTCCCTATTTCCTTCTATATGCAAAAAACACCCTCCTCCATCCCCCTCTTTTTTAAACCGACCATTGACTCTCCAATCACGTTGTGATCTTGTTCAGCGTCGCATCAGTTTTGCCGCTAATTCCGGCCGCGGTTTTTGACCCGTAATGCTCTGTGTCCGGCCCAGAGTACACAGATACGTCCAGGAGATTCCCTCATGGACCTAGATTATTTTTTCATGGACTTCCCCCACCCCTGACGTCCCACCCACTCTAAGGACAAAGATTAGTATGTTTGCCTATCTGAATAACAACAACAACAACAGCAACAGCAATAATAATAATAATAATAATAATAATAATAATAATAATAATAATAATGATCTGAATATTTCATCGATACTGTCCAGAGGAAGGCAGCAAGATCATCTGAGAGTTACATTGTCGTTTGTGACTTTGTGTTAATTTCACAAGAATATTAGCTGGTTCTAATATTATTTACAATGCGAATCCAATATAGGAGTATATGAAAGCGCGAGTACAAATAAATAATAGAGTGCTATAGCAATCCAGAAATTCATTCTATTATTCAGATACTTGCTTCCTGATTTTCTCTTCTTACATGCTATATACGTGAATATAATAAAATATTATATTATCATCAGTTGATGGAATACATTGGTTTTATTTTTTTGGCATGCACAGTCATTCAATACATAGGCAGTCCCCCACTTACGCAGCCTCGACTTGAATGTGGATGGAGATATTCTTTTATAGTGAAATGTTCGGATTTTAGTAATGAAATATACGTACGATATAAATTCACGTATTAAGCTTTGACAGTATTTTCTTAAACCTTGGGACGACCTCGGGGACGACTAACCATTATGTAGTTACTGCATTTAGGACTAAGTTACTTATATACGGATTAATAAATTCTACATGAACGCCACAATTCAATGGATTGTGGGCCATCCTGTTGTAAGGTTGCCTCAGTGGCATGTCAGTACAAAGCCACAGTGTCGGGAGATCAAAATGACTGTGACTGTCTCATAAACAGACTCTTGCAAAGTAAAAAATACAGCAGAAACAAAACAAAGAGAATATAATAAGGCCAGTACAAAATGATTTGTCATGTTCAAGCTCATACGGTAAGGTCGTGGGCAGGTAAGTTCTAGCTGGGATGCCACATAGTACAGTTGAATCCGGAAATAACAGACTTCAAGAGACCGCGGAAAAAGTACGGTATGGTATTATAACCGAGTTTTTTTATAGCCAAATAGCCACTTTTTCAACAAATACACAAAGTTTTCTACTTTCATACGCCTATAATAGGCCTACACATTACTGCATATTGATTAATGAAACTATCCACAAAAATGCAAAATTAGCTCACCCGTAAATCACAAAGGACCAAAAAAAATCCGCAATTTTGTTCTGATGCCGTTTCGTTCTTGCTAAATATAGCAGAAAAGTATTATTTTCATTCTGCAAGTGTTAGATCTGTGAGATGTGGGAAAATCCCACCCGCTCCACTATGCAGTGCTTTCCTCGCTTGGGAAAGGAAACTGAGTAATCTAAAAGTGTAAAAGAGCATATTTTACCGCCGATGCGAGGGGCCAATAAATGTCTGTTATAGCCGATGTGAGGTGAAAATGAGTCTGTTATATCAGGAGTAAAAATACACAGGGCCTTATGGAAATATGCCGCGACCATCAGCCTTTCGAGTCTGTTATAACCGAAAGTCCGTTATAGCCGAGGCTGTTATATCCGGATTCAACCGTATTTGCAACGTCGTTACTGACTTGAGTAGCTGTAACTAATAAAAAGTGGTAAGTAGGCTATCATGTCCTTTTGCGACACTTTGATTGCATGGCGACTGCCTCATAGTCATGCTGCATAATTATCTAATGACATCATAGTTGAAATAAATATTGGGCTACGCAAGTGAGCTGAGCCGCAAACGGTGCTCCAGATGCTCGGCGGATATGATGCTTTACGTGCATCTCCTGCCGGAAGGATAGGTGTGTTTTTCCCGGGAAGGAAGATTAGGTCATGGGGTAAGTTGGTGCAGCGTGCCCCTACCTCTGCCACATACGGTCTCCCATTAAGATATTCCTTTCCAAATCTGACATACGTGTCTGACCAACCCAAGTGGATATACGGTATAGGGTTTGGTACTTCTGTCCGGTTGCACCGAAACCTGAGAAAGTTGTTATTAATTATTGACAACGTCGGTGAAGATCATCGGTAACAAACTATCTGGCTGTTTTCCAGCCTATTTTTTCATGTTTCAGTGCAAACGGCCTTTAGGAAAATGTTTAGAAAATACTGCTGCAATGACATTTTTAAACTGCCGACCCCNCCCCCCCCCCAATATACTGTTCATCATTCCAACCCTCTTTGCTGTATAATAATATTATAATAGATTTTGTGACTCATTGTGCGCATTGCCTGTTTCAGACCTACCCCTCATCCCCTACTCCCGAAATGACGACGCCATTACTGTCACCAAACAAGTCTGGTCTTGTTGACGGCCAACCGCACTCTGGAAAGCGACGTCCATTCGTCACTTGTTTCGGACGCCCCCCGCCCACAAAATTTATGTCACTTCAGCAGCTTCCCCACGCCACTTGACATGGCAGTCGCCATAGGCTAATGTGTGTCTAGCCCCATGCACTCCACGATTGGAAATTGGACCCGTCAGAAAATTATTCCACGAATGATAGCAAATGTCCAAAAGAGCAAGTCCTGTCACAACTGGTTTGGCTTTTTTCCCAACCAGTATTGTTAGTGTTTACAGAATTCCGAGACTCTGCTACTCGTATCAAACGTTAAAGCTTGAACATGCAGCGGTTATTTTCTGATCTGATTTTTATGCAGGCGTCGTCCAAACCACTGATATTAGTTTACACCTTGGATTCAACATAATGAGGCAACACAAACACATGGGGCCACCTTATGTCTTGCTCTAAAATTGACTGCAACCTACTCGGAGGAAGGCTATTTATAAACAATTCCCTGTTTACAAGCTTACCTCTGGATCAATAGTAATCTCTTGATATTCACGCAAGCCGGCTGAAATTTTACTTGCAAAACGGTAAATGTTCGTAAACCCTTTAGATTCTCGGCCGATCTAAATTTATTACGTGGAGATGAGGCGATACTACCTAAAAGGTGTGTTAAGAAGCTACCGTGATTCGATATTAGGCTTAACATGGGATAATAGATAAAAGGAATGAGGGGGAGAGATTATTAAACAGTACTGTACCGTTTCCTCATCTCTCTAGTACTGGCTTTCTGTAGTGTGACAACACTGCGCCAGTATATATGGACAGCATTACTTTATCTCTGCATATTTACGATCGACAATATAACTGCACTCTGCTCCTAATTATCCGGATACGGATTATCTGTGCATCGACAAAAATTCAAATTCAAAATAAAAGTCCGAAAAAATGTCAATAGACTAGGTATGCCACCCAAACGAAGAAATATAGCGGACTTTTTCTAGAAGGCAAACTAAAATCTGTAGTACGTTTCATTATTTTGATTAAACCTCCAGTTTAAGACAGCAGCATACACTATGTACTATATCGCTCAAAAAGATAGAGACGATTGGCATTTGATTCAAGTGCAAGTTGCACTTGAGTCAAATGCAAAATCGTCTCTATCTTTTTGGGCGATATAGTACAGTTGTGTATTAAAAACCTGCGAATAGCTCATTTTTACTGTGCTAGGACCATTTTCCAATTATCAACATTTTCCGATTATCCGGAGACACCCGTGCATTCATTAGCCCGGATAATCGGGTGAACAATGTACAGGGTGGGACAAAAGTCATGGGCGGATAAAAACGACGCAGCATGGCGTAAGTAACGAACGATTCAATTTTTTAAAAATTCCACTACAAAGTGAAAGATATGCCATTTATGGATCAAGGTCCAAAAAAGTCACTTCTTGAAAACAACACCGGATAGATGTCCACCTTTGCGGGCAACACATTATTCCCCCAAGCGCCGGACGAAACCCTTCATAACGCGCTCCAGCATGTCCAGGGGAATGTTTCTCGCGGCTTGTCTTATCTGATCCTCAAGATCAGCCAATGACTGAGGACCTGTGGCGAACACCAAACAAATTAAAAGTCAAGTATTTCTCGGGCGGGTCATTTCGAGATTATTTTGGGGACATTCCATGGCCGTCGCGGTGGCCAGATTTGACCACCCCCGGCTTCTTCTTGTGGGGGTACTTGAAGAGTTTGGTGTTCGCCACACGTCCTGAGTCATTGGCTGATCTTAAGGATCAGAATGATAAGACACGCCGTGAGAAACATTCCCCTAGACATGCTGGAGCGCGTTATGAAGGGTTTCGTCCGGCGCTTGGGGGAATATGTGTTGCCCGCAAAGGTGGACATCTATCCGGTGTTGTTTTCAAGAAGTGACTTTTTTGGACCTTGACCCATAAATGCCATATGGTACCTTTCTCTGTGTAGTGTAATTTTTAAAAAATATAATCGTTCGTTACTTACGCCATGCTGCGTCGTTTTTATCGGGCCATGACATTTGCCCCACCCTGTATAAGTTATCTCTTTCAGGTACAGTACAGTTCATTTATTTAGGTGCTGTATTTTTTAATTCGCTGGTATGGGTCTAAGTGTTGTTCGAGTGACTTTCACATGACTTCCCTCGAATTCTACATTGTCCATATACACCGCATGAACAGTGCTTTAATATATCGATTGTTTCTTAACAAGTCAATAGTTCACTATAATATTTGCTACTCTGTTGGTGACGAATTTTAAATCTGAATAACCTTTGATAGGCGCAAGCTGCTTTGATGTACGACGCCGTGTTTGTGCTGGTGGAGGCTTTCAACAAGCTGCTCCGAAAGAAGGCGGACATGTTCAGGCTCAACTACCGCCGAGGAGAGATATTCAACAATGGCAGCCGTGGCTTGGACTGCAACATGTCCAGTAGAGACTGGGTGACTCCCTGGGAGCACGGAGAGAAGATATCGAGATTCCTGAGAAAGGTTATCATTATCTTTGCTAGTTCACCCTTAAATTGACTTGATCCTCTCGTTTTCCGGCACCGAGCACAAAGCCACCCCCCCCCCCGTCCCCCCCGGGCCGGAAAATGTGTTTGATTTGCGGCCAGGATATCTCAGCCAGATCCCCTCCACCCGCTCCCCCTTCTCCTGTCTATTTGCTTCCCAGTCCCCGCAGTTTCAATAGAGTTCAATCGATCCTAAGCGCCGCAATTTTCACGTCGGCACCAAAATTTGTTTGAAATAGGGAGGCTAAATCCATGTATTCAACCTTTGCTCGCCAGGTGGAGTTGGAAGGTTTGTCCGGGGACATCAGGTTCAACGAGGATGGGAAGAGAACTAACTACACTCTTCATGTCGTCGAAATGACTATCAACAGCGCCACTGTCAAGGTAATTGTACCATGGTGACCAGATTGTTTGCAATTCAGTTTATTCTTGTTATAAGATACTTTCCGCCGAAGATTTCTGCTATGCTACCCTAGAATCCTAGATAACCAGAGACTACCTGATCTCTTGGAACCCAGGACCATTCCATGAGTGAGCACATGGCGCATTACCGCCGTGTCACTCAGCCTCCCCATTGTTCATTGCAATACGATGTCAAATTACTTTGGCTGCTGTGAGAATCTTTACATCATCCTACGAAAAACACAATCAAGTCATTTTATTGCGTGTTGCTGGAGCTCCATGTTCATGTGATGCTCCCCGGACAGCGGCAATATCCCATGGGAATGGATAGAGTTATTAATTTGAAGTAGTAGTAGACTATGGCAGAAATATTGGAAGGAGTAGGGTTGATAGGCACACGGAAGGCGGGGGGGGGGGGGTTGAGTAGTGGCCGGGGGTAATGGCTGTGTCGTAAACGCAAGGATGCAAGTATTGATTTTTTAGATTTTGTAATGACAGCCCGAATGTGTCAGGGGAAGGGGTATGCTGTACCAACCTAACCCAACCTAACCTAACCCTCCTTCGTTGCGGATACAGACCTATCTTCTGCGGATACACGCCTATCTTTCAGCCTGCCTACTCCGTGTTTGAGACACAGTCATAGCCCCCCAGCCCCCACCCACCACCCACCCTCCCGCCTTCCGCGATGCCTATCAACCCAACTCTATCCAGAAAATAATTATGCTGTTTTTGATTCCTCAGCTTCCGTTCCCAAGCAAGGAAAGTACTGTATACTGGAGCGGGAGTGATTTTCTCACCTGTCACTGATCTAACACTTGCCTAAAAGGACAAAGTCATATTTTTTTTTGTCAAATATACGAGAAAAAAATTGGCAATATTTGTTTGGGATATTTGGCAAGAACGAGACGGCAGAAGAAAATGAAGATTTTTTTCCCCCTGTCTAAGTTACGAGTGAGCTAATTTTGCATGTTTTGTGGATCGTTTTATTAATCAGTATGCAGAGTTTTCGTTGCAAAAGTGGCGATTTGGCTATGACCATACCTCGGTTATAACAGACTGATTTCCTCGGTTCCTTGAAGTCTGTTATATCAGGATTCAACTGTGATAATAATGTGTCTGCATTCCTTTTCGAATGAAATGGGCCATTGACACGGAGGCGATTTGATGTTTTTACTGTTGCTACAAACCATCGAAAATAATAAGTTGCACCCGGAACGGCTGAAGTCCTTGCTCTTCACGAGAATGGAAAGGGGAAAAATTATGCATTTTTTATCCCAGTACTGTACACTATTTACTGAGAAGTAACTTGTTAGAAGCAACACTCATTGTCAGGGCCACATTCAGTAGTTGTGATAGTTTCTTTTCTTTAAACTGGTTGCTGGTGTGAATGATTCATAACTTCTAGAGTAATCTCTTTCCCTCTTGAACTCGGTCTTTAGGAAGTGCTTCATCTTGTACATTTTTTGCGCTATATTAAATCAACACAAGAAAATAAATGCCTAACTTTCAATCCCGGATTTTAACTACTCGGAGAACATAATTATACGGTATATTTAACAACTACGTTTCAGTTTTCATCAAATATTATTTATTTAAAAATTAAAATTATAATATTATTCCAATAAAAACGATCTCCGTGCACTGCAAAGTGCACCTTGAAAATTACTGGGAAATAATGCCTTTCAGTTTCCCATGAATTGATATGAATGAAATAAAAAAGGAGTGACTACGTTTAGAAGTTTATTTATAGATGCGTCACAAATTAAGGTTTTCTAACAAAGTCAAAATCCTGTTTTTCTGTGACCTGCTGAGAATAAGGCCGAAAAAGTCCTTTTCCCGGGCCATTGCAGGATATTTCACGAGTTTATGCACTTTGAGTTGACCTGAATTTTATGAGCAGAATATCGAAGTCTATCTTGATAGATAATGCAGATGGCTCTAATAAATTGAAGAAGATAGATCCTGTGTTTCTGAAGTTTAAGAAAATGATACATTACAGTGGTGAAAATAATATTGTCAATGTAACAAAATCTACCTCAATTCGTGAGGTAATTTTAATCCTGTTGAACCCTTCAAACTTTCACTTCCATATCCCATTCCTCCGTAGCTAACCATGCACCCTCTCCTCCCACCCACCTCATTTGTCCAAGTCCCATCTTGAGCACGACCAGGCGGGATAGATTGATTGCCAATGTCTACTCCGGTCCACCACGCTGAAGCTGACTCCCCGTCACGTCCAGGTCCATATTCCCTCGTCAGATCGACAGGAAGACTTATGGGGAGGATTCGTGTCAAATGGAATACCCATGCCCAAGGATTAGGCGGCGATTATGATACGGTGTTCTTGCAGCTCTGATTGTAAACATCTGGGACAGGAGCCCCACGAAAGAGGTGATAGGAAGTTGCTCGAATATACTAGCTAGGTTGCGAGGCGATGAATGCTGACGTAGTGCCCTGCCCTCTTCCGCTCTCCAGGGAGGTCAAGCCTGATGTTTACAATCAGTGCTGCAAAAACATCAAATCAGATTCGTAGAATCCTTAGAAAAGAAATAACCTCACATGCTACACCTTTTTCTCTCACTTTCTTCTCTCTTTCCCACCTGTTACCTCAAAGGAAATGGATTGCGGTTGAGTGTCAGAAGGAAAAGGGTGTGCACAGCCTTTTGGAAAGTAGTGCAACCTGCACTTCATCATAAGATAGCCTCTGCAGTCTGAAATACTGGAGATAACACGGCTCTGCTGGCGTAGAAATGTGGCACGTATTCACCAAACTCGTACAGTACATATCTGGCAAGTGCTGACATGCTTTTACCTGTAGCAGTTTATTTAAGCGCCGCATTAGAGCACTCACGACCAGAAAATTTTGCCTTGTAAAGGTCACTACAGTACGTAGCGGTGTCACGGAGTTTGATCATGGTGCTAGGAGTAGAAGTGATGCTTCATTAATTTGTGATAATACCATAATGAAACTGAGGTCACTGCTGCAGGTTTTTTCCAGGCATCCTCTTGGAACTATGTACTCTTGCATCAACCAAAAACGTCTCTCTGTGTAAATATGGCCCTTCGATCGATATAATTATAATTATTATTATCGGGTTACATCGTCGATATTTTTCTGTGCAATTATTTAAATGCAAAGATGGAAGAAGCCGTATTAGGCTATATTGCTGCCTTAAAGTGCAATTTTTAGCAGTGAGGATGTGCCACATTCACTCATGTACAGAGCAATGTTTTCGCTATTTTTCCTATCTTCGTGAAAGTTTGTTAATGCAATGTAGTTAAAGCTATAGCCTTCATACTTCTTGTTATCCTACGTTAAAAATGTATCCAAAATGAACGCCCGATAATAATTTCTTAATGAAACATGTGTACGATATGCTAATTATTTCTTATGTTAACCCTTAACTACGTAGGGGGGTTAAACACCTTTAACTACGTAGGTGGAGCCTGAGAGGCTCCAACGGAATATTTAAATTTCTGCTTATCAACTAAATTGTTACATTGGACTTTTCACATACAGAAAGTGCAGTTCAGATCATTAGGCTTCCGATAACGTAAAAATCACACGCTGAGTCAGCATATTCCGACAGGGAAAAATTCTTAATTAAAAGGTTACATCATGTGTTCGAGCCGCTCAGGCTTCACCTGAGATATAGAGCCTGAGCGGCTCCAGGAGGGACCTGTTCCTCGTTACGAATTTTTTTAAACCAAAGAATAGGGACTAAAAATTTTTTTCTTTCCTTTTCATGCTTAGGAAGATTTTTCTGACAAAGTCACGGAAGGACAGGGGAAAATAAAATTCAATTAAAAAGTTACATGCGTTTAAATAGTGCTTGGAGCCTCTCAGGCTCCACCTACGTAGTTAAGGGTTAATGTATTTCAATATTTAATAAGGTATACGGTAACGGCACCGGTAGTGTATGACATATACCGTACCAAAAGGCATTTCGCTTATAAGTTATTATTCTAAAATTTTGTTAGCAATTCACTGCGAGTCACGTGACTGTAATACGCAATATTCTACAGTTAGGGAATAAAAAGGGAGTTGATCGAAAGAGGCTGGTGCCCCACACTCTTCAAAGAATAATTCCAAGCACCATCACTGCGACTGAGCACATGAGCGCCATCTATAACGAACAGGGAGAAGTGCATGTAGACTGAAACTCCTGCACACACCCTCCATCTGTCGCACATTTTCTCAACCACTGGGCTGCTGTACGACGGATATGCATACTTCTCCAGGATGTTGCTTCGATTTTATATGCACTGTTTATGGAACACACGCACACACACACCCAGGTCGTCCGCGTCCTGAGTAGTTGCTGGTGGCGAGGGGGNTATTGAGTGTCTGTCGTCTGAGGTGGGCAGGGGTGGGGTGTGGGACGGGTTGTTTATAGGTTTATTTTCACAAGTTTTAATTTGGTTCATATATTGGGTTAGCTTGAGTCTAGCTTCATCACTGAGTACCCCTCACAGGGAAATGTCATGATGGTGATGGTGATGGTGATGGTGATGGTGGTGATGGTGATGATGATGATGATGATGATGATGATGTTTATGGAACACGTTACATGTATAAGTAATGCATATTTAACGTCATAAGCATTATTAATGTTGAGTTTTTCCTAGGAAAGCAGGGTACTAACAATTTTATGATTTTCCGACCTGTCACGTAGGACTTTTACTTTGTCTCCGCAGATTGGCGAGTGGTCTGATGATAAAGGATTCGTGAACATGCCGCCCAAGTATGTCCGAATTACGCCTAAAGTTGGAGTAGAGAAGAATAGAACTTATATCGTCACAACCATTTTGGTAAGTCAAACTTTCACAAACTTTCCTCATAATAAGTTATTGTTTAGGCGCACTCACACATATTGACACTGTCGCACCAAAATTGAGCCGTTTTTTGGTGTCAAACGATGAGCTTCACTGTCCCTTATTTGTTTCCGTCGGATACAGCATTGAACTTTGTGAGGGGCGAGTGATGGCTAAATGGTCTACGCATCGATTAGTCACGTCCAGAAAGTCATCTCGCTCCTTATCCAACGCCGCTAACACGTAGGTTTATGAATGCGCCTGTACGGTGGTCGAAACCTACCGGACAACATAAAATGATTGCTTACAACAACAACCTAGGCTTACGTCACGAAATAAAGCCTTTGCAGGAGAGGCAATAGGATTTCCTTCGTGGTTATGTCAGTACACCGTAGCAAGGAAATATTTGAAGAAGAAAAAAATAGAGATTGTTAGTTTTGCATTTTCGTGTGCCAACTGACAACAACCCTAATCCTAAGAAAAGAGTTATATAGAATAATACGGTATTTGTTTTAGTCACAAAATTAAGTTCAATCCAGTGAGTGGCATGACCTTTAGCTTCTTTAATTTTTAGCTTTCTTTGACACTTCTTAAGCTTTTCCGATTTGAGAACCACCTCGCACTATAATGTATAAACAGAAATAAGGCAGAACCTACAGTTCCTGCGGGACTCTGAAATACAGGCAACTTTGGACAGTCATCTATAGTCACCGGATGTGCCCTTAACCTCTTCCACCTTGTCGGATGACCACCATTTATCATTATAGTATTTGATAAGTGGGTGACACAGCAACTGCATATTGGAAAAAAGAAATAGGTATAGGATCGAGAAAACTTTCCTTTCTTGATAATAATTTCCGATGCAACATTTTGACCCAATTTCATTGCGTTAATATCTTACTGCTTCACGTGAACTTTCAATCGTGAAATATAGCCCATATTATCATATCAGAACTTAAATCTCTCCGTACCTGGCAGTTTATAGATATCGATATACTTTCCTGTATGATTCAGGTTTTTAAGTCGCATATAAAGTATAATAATAAATTATGAGAAAAACTCTTGTAATCCCTGATTTCCCTTACCATGCCCGAGTAGTGCTTTAGAAAAGCACTTATGTTGGATTCTGAAGATACGAACCTCACGGCCAGAGGTCGTGCATAAGATATGAATATGGATGAGAAGTTATCGTGAGGCGGAGTGATAAATAGCACAGATATAATTTCCTGGCGGTGATGTAGAGCTAACGTGATCCCACTAAACATCACGCTAGGCCTCTCTCTTAACTGTCTTAACTACTTTTTTGCAACAGGACAAATCAGAATTGGAGGAAGGGTCACTTCCTCTTTTGATATAACCTTAGTGCATGCTGAAGTCTATGCATTATTCGGCAAAGACAGCGATCGGCCTCCAAAAAAGGTCAGGTTTGTTGCATGACTATACATCATGCAGATTTGGATCAACATGGGCGAAATGTGAGTAGGCTAATATGTAAATGACAAAAGGCATTTCTTCACCAATCTCTTGAAGATCTGAAATGAAGGACTATCTCAATAAGAGTCACAGTTTGGTCGAAATTGAACCACGCATTGAATTACTCTGTACGTCTTGCTGTTAGTAAAGTCTTCCATTTTCTGCTACATCAGTCACAGTCTCCAAGACAAAAAATGTCTGAAACAATGTCGAGTTAATGAGAGCTTATAATTATTTACATTGTTTAAATACCAGGCTCAAGTCTAACTGGATGACCTTTATATGCTTCAGCTAGTTGCCCTTGTGCACTAAAATTCTCATGTCCACTTGGTGCAATACTGGCCCATAATCGAGGCAACGACTAGCGACATTTTCCCGAAGCGGCAGAAAAAGGAATCTTGCTCGCCCGGCTTGGAGCATGCTTATCTTCGATTCCTTCTTCTGCCGCTTCGGGAAAATGTCGCTAGTCGTTGCCTCGATTATTGGCCAGTACTGTACAATATTGTAAAACAAGATTGGCAAATTACGTGAGCGGGATTAGAGTAGACTTTTTCATGTTTACGGCTATTTTCTCCAACGTCAGTCACGGGACAGGGAGGGGGGAAAGGGTAATATGGGGGATTGGGCGGTGGGGAGACTGGGAGGTCAGGGGCACAGGGACAGCCTGGGGAGAATGGGCGGTCAGGGGGAAGGGGTGGTGGGTGAGGGAGCAGCCAGGGGGAAGGGGCGGATAGAGTGAACCCGGAACCTGAAAATCGAAAAAAGTCTTATACTTGTAGAACGGCTCTGTATGTCTGTCTGGTCTGGGGGGAATGGGCGGTCAGGGGGAGGGGGCAGCCAAGGAGCAGCCAGGGGGCTCGAGAAAAGTCTTATAGTATGGCTCTCTCTCTCTCTGTCTGTCTGTCTGATACTTGTCCACAGACAGACAGAGCCATTCTATAAGACTTTTTTCTTCGAAAAAGTCTAAAATGAAGACACCACCTCGGCTTGGTAAAAATTGCAGCACCTTTAAAACTGCCACAGTGACTAATTTCTGAACTTTTCTATCCGTTTAAAATGCCATTCCAAATGTGAATGCTGTAAGATTCTCCACTCCGGACGCACTGTCACATGCGAAAATCTCACAAGAACATACAGTATATTTAAAGTAATTTTTCGCTGTCGGCAACTGAATGAAGTTAACGGATATTATATTCACGTTTAATCCCGAACTGTGCAATTTTAGAGCATTTTTTACCTAGAAATATTACTGATTTCGATAATAACAATATTTTACAATAATAACTGGCAATTAAAATATTTATGCAAGCTGATAGATATTTTGTATATTTTTTTGTGGAGAGTCAACACAATGGCATATTTTAATTCAATAATAGTAGAATATGACAGATATTCGAGTGCAATTAATTCAATTTCCGTATAATTGCTGCGAAAATTATAATCGGATAATCTCCAGAGGATTTGTTATCATTTACACTAAAAACTGAACATAAATAATAATTATTGTAATACAGGGTCATCGAAAAAGAATGTCCCAATTTATAAACCCTATAACTCGGAAATTATTGTAGACATATCTGAATGATTTAAGTTTCGAAATGCTCCGAAAGGTCTAAACTCTAAAGTTTTGGTCTCACCTTAATATTTGTTTCGATATGATCTTCATGTGTCGCTTGGCAGATAAAAAAGGAGGTAATCGGTGTTATGCCAAACCCTATCAATCATATCTGGAGTTACCGTCGCAATCCTATCCCGTAGGCAATATTGATATATTGGGTCTTTACACCACACACATAGTTCTTGATGATTCACATAAAAAGTCGCCTCATCCACGAAACAAACCTGCCGTAGGAAAGTTTCATTTGTTCAGCCTCCCAGTGTGGGAAGTCTTTAATGAGAAGTTTCGCCATGCCTATCTGCTCCAGAAGCCCAGATCTTACCCCGATGGACTTTTTTGTGGAGACACATGTATGGTGCAAAGATCCGGCATCACCAGCACCTATGGGAAAAGATTGCAACGGTGACGCCAGACATGCCTGAGAGGGTTTGGCACGATACCGATTACCGTATTTAAATTTTTCGAGCGACAAACGGAGCTCATATCAAAACTAATGTTATGCGGTAAGGCCAAACCTTTAGACACTTCTGAGCATTTCAAAACTTAAATCAGTAAGATATGTCTACAAGTTGTCGAGTTAACATATAGAGTTTTCAAATTGGGACATTCTTTTTCGATGACCCTGTAGATTTGTAAATAGTTGGGAATGTAAATTCCATAGTGGGCAATAATTTTCGGAATTTTGGCGCAAAATGATGATGTACGTAATGAAGCGGTTAACAACTAATCAACAACTTGCATGTAGTATCAGAGATGTTAATATGTTTAAATGGCCGATTCAATGCGGTAAATAATAAAAGTGTATTGCAGTAAGTTAAACATGCAAATTCATACAATATTAATTTCAGCTTAAGCGCTCTTATGTAATAGTCCAGGTGCATTTGGCCCAAACTTTGCATTTTGTGATAAAAGTATGAAACTCGGTACACTCTTTCTCTGGACGTGGGGCCACGATGATTCACCACGCTGGAGGTCAATTTAGCAGGGTTGCCATAGTGACAATGTGTAATAACATACCGCTACATGAATAAGGATCTTGCATTCAGTGATAAAAACATGTAACTCTCCGCAATGGGGCTGGCCAGCGCACTAACCGCATGGTAGCGTTAGTGGGCAATTGTGTGTAGCATTCTATCGATCATGAACTATTGCATGTAAAAGATCTGCTCAACGAGGTTTTTGTTTGATTTTTTATTGGACTCGGGTGTGAGTGTGGGTAACACTTTATAGTGGTAATAGAGGCGGGATAGTTCGTGTGTGGAAGTGCGAAGGCGGCGGTCGAGCTCAGAGTCCCGCAAAAGCTCAAAAAAATAAGGAAGAAACCACCGATAGGGCGCCAATTTCGGCCGACCCTGACACGAGCGATGCCCCACACGTGCGCGGTGCCAGGATGCACCAACACAACCACCGGGCATTCCTTTCCAAAAGATCCGGCATTAAACCTGAAGTGGAGGGTGGCAATTCGGAGGAAGGAGGAAGGAGGAAGGAGAGGAGGTGAAGGCAAGAAGCACGGAGTGCAAGAAGCATGGGATCCACGATACACATGCGCGATACCCGCACGATACTATCTGGCTAATCTGGCTCTAAAGTCAAGCCAAATCACTTAGTCGAAGGCAATAGCGGCTACTTAGAAGTCTTGCCTACATTGCAAGGGTATTGCGTTTCCCATAACATTTGGGAAGATTACGGTGCGATGTTGCTGTTAATCCGTGATTCCGTCATGAATTTCATCTGTAAGGCTAATTATTCCTGGAACATATCAGTATAAAGTTATACAGTAGCCGTTATTGGTCGCGGTCAGAGTCGCGCTCACGAATAGCTCTACGAGCCCTCCCTAAAATAGCAAATAACACACAATTGCCCACTAGCGCCAACTGGTGGTGTAGTTTGCGCCTGGCCAGCCCCATTGGTCTTTCGACACTTTTGAACATGTGCAGATGTGGGGCCACGATGACCGGACTGGAGGTCACTAGCAGCAGGGTTGCCAATTGCCATATCCAACAGATCGTATACAACATACGTCGTTTTCATTTGAATAGAGAGCTTGGATTCGGTGACAAATACTTTTATCACAAAATACAAAGTTAAAACCCTTAGCACCCGGACTATAAAAGGCCTCGCCAATCGCTTGTGCACAACGAGCATGCGAATTAACAGTATGTGTCATCATCATTGCCAAACAAAAGCGAACAAGCTGAAATTATTATCCGAATACGATGGGAACTTATATAGGGTGTCAGTGAATTGACCAGTCAGACCTGTACCCGTGGCTCAATTGACACCAGAGGATCATGTTATGTAGAGGAGTCATTATGTCTGGGCAGCCTCATTACTGAGATAATTGATCATTTGCCATTTAGCGATTGGGCCTAAGAGTGATTGTCACAGATTGTCACAGATCACATGCAACATGCAGTACACATGCGACATGCTAGTAGCCAAATGGAAAAGCTGCTATTTTCACACCTGATGCGATTTCGGAGCTGAAGGTTTCCATACCTCCCAGGATACTTTGTACTTGTCGTATAAAGGCAATTTTTTTTCCTGTACCCCGTTATCTGGCCGATAGGCCATTTCTAGGGGGGTGGGTTACCACCATTTGTGGTTTGGAGCGATACATATACTTATATCTTAATTGCTCCAAGGGTAATTAGGAGGGGATGTGCAAAGTGCATGTGCGCTGTCGTTAATTGGTCATTTTGTGAACTCCCCCGGGTGGCTTAGTCTATCGGAAATTGCCACCCGAAACGAAGCCAGAGATGGCCCAACTCTGCACGAAAGAAGGTGGGAACCCCGGGTGGGGATTGAACCCGGGACCTTAACTTCCGTGAGCGCACGCGTTACCGCGGCGCCACTCCGTCTCCCTGTATAAAGGCAATTATCTCAGTAATGAGGCTGCCCAGAGATAATGACTCCTCTACATAACATGATCCTCTGGTGTCAATTGAGCCTCGGGTACAGGTCTGACTGGTCAATTCACGGGGCCTACTACTTGTTCCTCCGTCCCACAACAATCTTTCATGTCATCATGAGTGTGACTCCATAATAGTGGTAGGGATTGGTGACCAAGTCGAGGTCACAACCAGTTCCAGGTTGTTGATAGACTACACATTATATGAGCTCCCAAGCAAAAGCAGCTAACTCCATAATACGTAAGTAACTGTACAGGAGATGATAAAAACCTGTCATTTGGAAACGGTTGCAAACTGAAAGTAGCTGATAGGGGAGTCATGAGATGGCATTTTTATGCATTTTTAACGTAAGTTTTGAAAATCTTGGATTGGTAGTTTAGCCACAAATTAGGAGGTCATTTGGAGTTAGCTCATTTTGCTTCGAATCCTCTGGAGTTAGCTGGTTTTGCTTGAAAAAAGTATTTTTTCTACAGAAATTATTATTTTTACAATAATATGGAGAATGTTAAAATGCTGATTCCACCACTCCTGAGACAGTCACATGTATATATGTTTCTCAGAGATACGGAAAAAACTAAATTTAACGCATTTAACATTATGGAAAAATTATCACATTGGAGCTGGCTTGTTTGCACTCAAACTTGGAGTTAGCTGCTTTTGCTTGATACAAACGTATTTCGTGGCTGGGAATTAGCTGGTTTTGCTTAGGACACGCACATTTGGGGCCATTTGACACCCATTTCTATGTGGCTGTGCTGCACCATATTTGGGTACTTGGTAGAGGACCACATGGAGAATCTAATGCCACTTCTCATTTTTTTCTCATTTTCCCCCTCTATTGGAGTTAGCTACTTTTTTGCTTGGGAGCTCCTCATATGTGCACACACGTAACACGTAACTCTTATACATCCCCTGTCCGATTACAAATCATATTAGTTTAAATGCGTTTAAATCGGAATCAGAGATTCGCATATATTCAAAAATAACCCGAGCATTAAGTTCATGAGATAGTGTGGGGTAAAGTTCCAGTAGGCTACGTGTGCAGCTACGACCCTTGAAGCCTTTATATCCCGGGTACCTCGCATGTTACTTAGGCAAAGTGTCACATAAACCAAAGGAAAGCTTAGTGTTAGTTTTCAGTGAAACCAAGACTCCTTCGGCCCCAATCTACTTTATCAGCACACCAATTGAACCATCTCCTCACAAAAGATGGCGTCCCTCTCCCCCGCAAGAACAAGGTTGCTTTTAGGAAAACTATCCGGATAACAGTCGCAAAAGGGCTGAGAATTGATCGAAGTTTAGAAGCTAATCGCCATTCTTGGTGAGATGCCCGCCANCCCCCCCCCCCCCCATCCCATCCCCTCTGCTGCCACTGCATTTCCTCCATTTTTTCCCCTCCCCACCTTGGTGAGGGGAGGGAGAGAGCTGGTAGAGGGGTTAGGAAAGTGGTGGCTGTGCATGTAGAATCCTTTCAGGGCCCATCGATTATCCCACACTGGAGCGGGCCCGTATCTTCCGGCGTCAAATGAGACCCCTGTAGCCGCCAATCCGGGCAAGTCTTTCGGGTCACGTTCAATCCCTTTCCCCCCTTCCCGCCCCTGCGTAATGGTCTGAATTATTTCACATTCTCCTTCTGATCTCTGCTCCTTGCACTCATTCGGCTGCCACTGATTACGCAAAAAGAGAATGGCGTCCATTCAAACTGACAACGTAATATCTTCGTATACGATAATTGGTGAGGGGCGGTGAGGGGATGATGAACTTTGAATACACATAACAGGGTCTAATGATGGTGGTATTAGCATTGGCTATTAAGGCAGAAATTAATATTACCCGTTCCTAATTACTCCTTTTGCTCGAGGATTGCCATTAACTTAGAGGATAGTGGTTTAAGTTCTTGTCGGGCTCAAACATGCGCATTCAAGTGTGAAAGTATCTAAATAATGATGATGCATTATATTTGTGTCAAATCATCTTCTGATATCTAAACAACGTCTTGAAATCACTTCGTGGTGGTAACACCATCTTCTGCCTTCTGGGTGAGCAAAGCCGAACCTTATTGAAAATAGCAGACGGCGCAGAATTTTTCCGTCAGGACGGCAGAGGTGGAAAGAAAGAGAACCTCAAACCCCATTTTTTCTACATGGTGTCTAATAACGATTCCGACAAACTTTTAGGGTGAACTTCTGCTGACCAGAGCATTACTTCATGTAAAGATGGTGCTCTCCGCAGTCTTGTTACCCAGATGATGAGCTTAAAACACACGGCATAAAATACAGGGTGGACGGAAAGTTTCGGACCCCCCCCCCCCCAGATTTTTTAACCCTACTTTTCACAGCGTCTTTTCACATCTTTTAAAAGTCCACAAGCAGTTCTAATGTACACTATCTTTTGAAGCGTAATCTTGAGAACATCTGAGCACCTTCGCTCTCGCAATTCCATTAATAACTTCGCCTCTGTGACTCATCTAAACATCATATCTGTTTTGCGTTTATTTTGCTTGTTGCCTTGGAGGACACCTGGTCATATTCTGCGTTAGATAAGGTTTTTATGACAATTTTCCATGAGTTCCTCTCCATGCAAATGTTGTGAACTCACTCCTGACCTTATTTTTCGCATTGGTCCATAACCTGGTCCAACAAAAATTTGAAAAGGAATGCATGAAATGGCGGACCCGGATGCATTACTTTCGAATTGGCACGTACCATCACATTTGTCTCCATTTTTACTTTAAAATAATTTTTTGGGTGGGAAAGGACAGTAAACAGTCCTACCTTGGTAAATCAATCAACATGACACATCCTTTCGTTCACGTCCTTTCGCACCAAAAAATTATTTTAAAGTAAAAATGGAGACAAATGTGATGGTACCAATGTGAGAATTCGAAAGTAATGCGTCAGGGTCCGCCATTTCATGCATTCCTTTTCAAATTTTTATTGGATCAGGTTATGGACCAATGCGAAAAATAAGGTCAGGAGTGAGCTCACAACATTTGCATGAATGGGAACTCATGGAAAAGGGTCATAAAAACGTTATCTGACGCAGAATATGACCAGGGGTCCTCCAAGGCAACAAGCAAAATAACCGCAAAACAGATAGGATGTTTAGATGAGTCACATAGGCGAAGTTATTAATGGAATTGCGAGAGCGAAGGTGCTCAGATGTTCTCAAGATTATGCTTCAAAAGATAGTGTACATTAGAACTGCTTGTGGACTTTTAAAAGATGTGAAAAGAAGCTGTGAAAAGTAGGGTTAAAAAACCTGGGGGNGGGGGGGGGTCCGAAACTTTCCGTCCACCCTGTACATTGTCAGGATGTTTCCTTCTGAGCGACGTAGCCTTTTATAATCAGATGTCGCCATGACATTTATATTTAAGTTACGATATTATTCAGTGCAGACGACAATGTCCGAGGCAATGAAAATGTCGTACTCGTTACGAGTACGACATTTTCATTGCCTCGGACAACTCGGAAACATCGGGAGCATCGGAAACTTAAATTTCGTAATCTATATCCGTGACATTAATGATGGCAAAATGCACTCTTTGTTTAGTGATAATTATTTACGAGACGAGGCTACCGTGGTGTAGTGGCTAACGTCACAGCTTTCCACTTCTGAGGTCTCCACCTCTATCCTCCGGTCAGGCGGAGGAACTTCTCGATATTTTGTTCACTCTCTCGTGCTATAGTGAAAACTCTTACCGCACGAAATAATATGTGCCTAACTGGAGACGGGCACTCTCCTGATCGAGTGGTTAGGTCGGTGGGGAGTGCTGCTCCCTACGGAAAAAGCCCCAATTTCAATAAGGTCCGTATTGCTTCTCCAAACGAATTTTGTTTTTAAATGTGTAATATGTTGCACTTGTATTCGAATATTTATAAGGAAGTAATCATGTCGGGGCTCTTAAAATTGAGATCAAAACGTACCGATCATATTTTTTGGAATTTTTCCCCAGCCATCCCAGCCATGAATGTCATCATCTTTCAGTAGGCCTAGCGTATATCAACTATTACAGGGTGTTGCCACATTTCTGGGCTCTTGACTGGGATAATACAGTAAGTAGTAAGTACCCGTTTTACGCCGCTCCATTTTACGCCGCTTCCACGCCAGTTTGAAAATGAAATTTTTAAATTGAAAAATTGAAAAATTGCGACGTAAATTATTTGGCGATAACAACACAATCTGATCATAAACACATCATTGCAACACATCTGAGTCCAAACACACGATCATAAATGCTCGTTTTTGTTTTTCGTGGTGCACTGTGGAGGAGTCTATCACTAAATACACGGTATTGTTGGTCTCGGCACTCACCGAAGTCTGATAAATACCCTACGTCTACCGCAGTTCTGTTTCTCTTTTATTTGATGTATATTTTGATTGTGTTTTGACAATTTCCACTAACCCAAAAAAAAAATTATCCATAAAATGCTCCATTTACAAAATTTCGCGATTTTTTTCCTCCCCACTGCGATATCTCGCAATTTGGCTGCAACTTGATATGCTGTTTTACGTCATAGGTGTGTACAACTGTGATTATTTTCAGCAAAATCGAGATGGTCTAGCAACATTTAGGCCCACTTGATTGGGAAAAACTGCTGTCTTTGAGGATTTTGGTTTTTTCACTGCCCCGAGGTCAAAAACAAATCGAAGACAAAATGAATGGTTATTATGAGTTATGAGTGACCTAAGGAACATGGAAATAGCGATGAATTTCCATGGACAGAAAAATGTTGATTTTTGTTGCATAGTGTTATTATCAGTTTCACCCAATTTTGATCGAGTTCACTAGTAGTCTTAAAATAATGTTATTCTCTCCCTGTTGCTTCCAGGTATCTTTTAAATATAAATAATACTAGTCATTGCTATTTGTGAAGGCAGATAAGATTTTGGGTAGTGTTGTCATTGGAGCGAGAGGGAAAGGAGTCGAAAGGGAGGTGAGTCTGTTCAGTAGGTTATACGAGTAACTTACCATACCATATCATGATTCTATTTTACCTTTCTCTTCGTCGATTTCCATTCAAATGTTGCATTTTTGGCATATGAGATGCGAGTATACCGTACGAGTATATTTTCCCCGCCTCTCTTTCGTTATTACCCTGATTTTATTAAAAGTTTCTCGCCCAATTTGATCCTCTTTGGCTGCAATTTTTCACAAGTGGCGTTTGTGCTTCTTCTGCAGGAGGAGCCCTACATGATGGAAAGGGTTGCCGAAAAGGGGGAAGTCTTAGTCGGCAATGATCGCTATGAAGGTTATTGCAAGGACCTGGCGGACAACCTGGCCCTGCGGCTTGGCATCAAATGTAAGTACAGTGGCCTATATGGCATTTCGTAAACAAGATTCCAAAGTTTCAACAACTTCAAAGACCCTTTGTAAACTAAAGTATTTATAAAAATAGTAGCAGGATTCATTGTCATTACACAAAAGTCAAAATTGTTAATACTGAATAATTTACCATTTGTAACCTGATAGGCCTATATCACAAATAGCAAGTTATTGCTTTGTTGTAGATTCTCAAAGCTAATTATATTCAACAGTGATACATGATGTTCTGTTTTGTCGCAGATGAGATTCGGATTGTAAAAGACAACAGGTACGGGAGTGAAAACCCTGATTCAGTAGGAGGCTGGGACGGAATGGTGGGCGAACTTGTCCGTCAGGTAAGACTCAATTTGTCTCGCAGTATTTATGTAAAAATAGAATATTAGCCCCAGTGTTTCAAATCTGCAATAGCGTTTTTCTGTTATAGAATTAGTGCTGGCATGTTAAATGATCAATCACGGTCGCTTTTTTCTTTCTCTTTCCTTGGTGGAATCGGGTCACGAAATACGGTTTTGTCACGCGAATAGCTGTTTCGACCTGGTTGATGTGACCTGAGAAATCACGAAGGGGGTTAATCCGGTTGTGACGTCCCTTGGATGGTGGGGGTTGGGGAGACTTCAGTCTCACGGAAAGGTGTCATTTTGCATGGAATTAATGGGCCTTTACCAAAATTAATCGCCGACTTCAAGGAGCAACTATTATGATTAATGTTTCATACTCTCAGGAAAAATCCATGCGAAGGTATTATACCGATTGGATATGTGATAAATTAACGTAAGTTCACATCCGCATAGGTAACGATTTCGTGAATGTTCACTTCCACTCTACGTCTTGAGACAACTGAGAAGGAAATTATTATACTGTTAGAAACCCCATGTAATAATTATCATATTGACTCAAACAGATCTACAATGGTTTCCTGGGTACCAGGATATCATTTTTTGCAGAGGTCTCACTTCACAGCCTCTATTCTGACATAATATGGCTGTTTGTCATGTAGAGCAACATATTTCGGAAGATATAAAATAATGTCGAATATTGGGCTCGTTTCAAAAATGAATCATACAACCCGAATCCTGATAAAACGAGAACTATCTTCCATTTTTGAAACTCTTCATTTCTCGGTGTTTAATATGCCTCCTTATAACCTGCCCTGGGAGGTAGCAGATGAGAGCGTTTTTAAGATTAACTATTTTGGACAGACGTACAGTAGCCTACAATAATTATTCCCTACTTGTAGACTAGCAGTGATAAGAAGCTGCTCAACTCTTCGCTCCCATTATTTGATTTCGGAATCTAAAATAATTGGCAACAGCACATTTCTCGCCTCATATTTGTCAAAGTGTAGGTTTGTAGCATGAAATTCCAGGGTAAAGCAATTTTTTGTTATATAGTTTTCGACCATTACTAAGGACCACAGACGACTTTAATATATTGTTACATATTAAGTAATAATAAACTGAGACTGTACTCCAATCTGTCTAGTCCAAGCATAGACTGCATCAGTTTCCTGGAAGCCCGCTTCTTGCAAAGACACTTGAGAGCCGGAGAATTGCAATAACAACAAAAGTTAATCAAGCGAGAAAATTGCGAACAAAATTGTTTTCGTTTGCGCTGAGACTTGTGGCTGGAATGGACTTCTTTATAAAATCATGTCCTGGGACCCACTTTAATGCAGACCTTATTTTCAGCACGTGCATGTAAGTACTCTAACTTGCTCCTTTTCCGAGATCCCATGAGTGCTATGTTTTTCGTCAATAGCAAGACAATAGCAAGTGGATTTCAGACGCCTCCATCAGATGCCTCTGATTGTTCAATACGTGTGGCCGTCGATAAAAATGAGATTGAACGAGATATTGACGCCTACCAAATAAGTGTTTCATAATGTTCTTCCCAAACTGTCCACCTTTCAGTAATTTAAAATGAGAAAAGAATAGTTTATATAAAACTATAATAACATGCCGCCAGGTTTACAGTTAACCTTAAATAGAGATTACAGGCGAATGCTCGCATTATTGGTTGAATTCGGAAACATTGTTTTCCGAAAATGATGCATTCAGAATTTGGCAATCCTAATTTAAATCACTATCTGCTCCCATACTGGAAACTAAGCAGATTTGAAGTACGGTATGTGAATACTGTGGATAAGTCTGGCCTCCTACGTGTAATGCTACATAGAGTAATAAGTCAGGACTAGATGTGTTATAACAGATTTTTGCACATAGCCTAAGGCTAAAACCCTGCATTAATAAATGCCATTTTCCCTGTGTCAATAAAAAACCTCACGTTTACCCAGAAGTGTATTTTTTACGCGTGCAGTATCTTATAAGAGGAAATGACATCTGACTGTAACAGAATAATCGGAAAGACACGAAAAGGTACTGTCACGCAATCACAACCAATATTTCTGAACGCTGCAGAACTTGGTCTCAGCCGCCTATCAGTCCTTTTTTATCCCGTCAGCCCAGCTCCCACCAGCAACCCCCTTTGGTCCTTCCCAATTCGGACTACATGATTAGATTTGGGGATCCCAGCAAGGAATTCATGTTGTACGAAATGCAGATCGGATTGGAACTCGAGACGATAGGAAGGAATTTGAGCCGCTTCCTTTTGCCTTTTTAGGCCTCTTTTTCACTTTTCCGTATCCCTTGGGCAGTGGCTTGGTTGGGAGCACAAACACGAGGCCCCGCAGCAAAACTTTCCTCTCTGCACCCAATCGATGGCAAAGACTTCTGGCGAAGAGCCACACAAGCTCTTTTGCACTTTGCAACATGGCCGTGACGTATCCAGGAAGCGAGATCCTCATACAGGGATAAGTGCTGCCATCTTCTGCCACTATAAGCCGTATTAGCATGTTCATGGTAGATCGTTATCAAAATTGTATGTGGAGAGTGCTTCCCAGCAAGTTATTATGATTGTACAGTACCATAATACATAATATTCCTTATGGACTCTTCATGTATTCAAAACTTATGTACACTTCTAAATTCGCTCATTATTATCAGAATGGTAGAAAGCAGGTGGGACAGATTCACTTTTTTCAACTTTGGCAGTAAAGCATACGGTATATCCAATGAAACATGTCCTGCTAGATATCTACGAATCGTATACCCAAGACTAAAATCGAAGCAAGGTCGTGTTTTATTATGGACGGTCGGTATTAATTGTTGACGCGTGCAGGACAAAGGAGAGGCTCTCCATTGGACTGTGGGGCAGACCCACAATGGCCGCAGCACCCCTCCCCCCTCTTGTCTCAGTCTGTCAATACCTACAAAAAAGCATGCCTTCCAACCATTCCCACCCACGTCAACCCCCTCCTTCATCAGCAAGGTTGCCGCCAGCAACCTACCTCAAAACACAATGCCACATTGACCATTCAACATTCATTTTCACCTTCCGACACCAATTCACTACACTCCTTGTTTCCCAGTCGCAAAAAAGCGGCCAGAAAACGACCCACAATTTTTCCTTCATTAACTTATGGCATTGTATCAGAGCTCATACTGTACTTTTAGGAAATTCAGAATTTACTGGTGATTATGCACCCAGCACCGAAAAATTCAATTACAGGGTATTCCCAATCAAATGTCATTTTTGATTAAATTAATTGAAAGCACATTAGATATGATACATGGGTTATCTTATAACTTAATTTAGCATATTCCATACGAGAGAAGTAAAATGTAAGTGCAAAATATAGTAAAACCTGTCATAACTGCTTGTGTTTCATAACACCACTGGAAGAACAAATTTTATATTTCTGAATTATTTTATTAGGGCGGTCCTCGAATTTAACTAGGAATTTTCACCGTAACTGGAAATTAAAAGCCTGGCCCAGCAACTGAAATTACTCTGAAGGGGTCATAAATATTCTGTCCCTGCTAAGAGTTTTCGTGTGTCCTCGGCGGCTATGGGCACGGAAATTCTGCGAAACTCTATTGTATTTCACTGCACCTGTGCGAGCCCATTTGGACGCACCTGAAAACTAATGAGTGTGTCTCGTTTTCTGAGATAAAAAGGTGAAGAATAAGTACATCTGCGTCTCTTGCTTCATAGTCGACTTGAAATAGAAACCCCCTGGTTAAAAATACAGAACATTGAAAGCAAGATGATGAAATGAGAATATCCCAAATTATAAAATATTTTTTTTGGGGCCTCGCTTGAAAATTTAAGAGGAACTAACATTCAGTAGTATAGCCAGAACGTCTGAATCAAAACACAATAAGTACCGGTACAAAATATGAAGTCAGATTGCATTAAAATACATTTTGCAAGCTAGAATAATATTGTACTTCCATTTGTCTTCCTGCTTAGTGAATGAAAATCTCCACAAATAATTGAACCGTGGAAATCAAAACCGCGCTATGTTGCATTTTCAAGATTTGCGAATGTCGACCTTATTGAACGAAACCCATAATAACGAAAATACGGATCGCACATGCGTGGCATTGGTATCCACTGAAATATTTGCTAACCTGGTCCGGGACCTGTAAGCGTTTTAAACAGTTTGACTTTTTCGAGAAAAAAGTCTTATAGAGCAGCTCTGTCTGTCTGTCTGTCTGTCTGTCTGTCTGTGGAAAGGTATCAGACAGACAGTGCCGTGCTACAACTTATGACTTTTTTCCGATTTTCGGGTTCCGGGTTCACTCTATCCGCACAAGTCACCTGGACCGCCCCCTCCCCCTGGCTCATCCCTCCCCCCCCCCACAGTCCCTTCCACCACCCCCTACCCCCTGACCGCCCATTCTTCTCTGACCGTCTCTTTCCCCCCTGACCTCCCAGTTCCCCCGCAGCCCCCTCCCCCAGGTTTTCCCCTCCCCCACCTCCTACCCCTGATACGTGGTACCAGGTACCTGTCCACAGACGGACGGACGGACAGAGCCGTGCTATAAGACTTTTTCCGATGGACGAGAAAAGGTCTAAAAGAAGGGTTTGCAAGGATAAATTTTTCATATGGGAAAGGGCCGGTCTGGGGGTAGGAGGGGGTGGGGACTGGTAGGTCTGGGGGAATGGGACGGTTAGGGGGTGGGGGTGGTGGGGGAAGGGGACGCAGGCGGTATAATGAGCTATCTACTGAAAAAATACGCAACATGCAGGTTGACATCAACAACATTGCTACAGTCATTAACCTACTTGAAAGAATGAGAAAGAGTATATTCTAATCACGCTCCCGTGATTAGAGTAGACTTCAGTCTTATAGAACGGCACTGTTTGTCTGAACAGGTATCAAACAAACAGAGCCGTGCTATAAGAGGGTCTTTTCGATTTTCGGATTCCGGGTTCACTATATCCACCCCTTCTCCCTGATCTCCCAGTCCCCCCACCACCACCCCCAGATCATCATTTCCCCCCTCCCTCCTCCTACCCCATGATACCTGATACCTGTCCACAGACAGACGGACGATGGATGAAAAAAGGTATAAAAGATGGGTTTTGCTAGGAGATATTTTTTAAAGGGGAAAGGGGCGGTGTGGGGTAGGAGAAGGAAGGAGGAAAAGGGTAAGTCCACTTTTGGCCGAAAGTGAGTTTCAGTTTCAGTCCCACATGTGACCTATAGGCATACATGAGCCATTTGAGAGATGGCGGCATCTGATCGTCCCCTTAGGTCACAAGTTATGCGGTGTTGCCAACCTGTTCCGGGACCTAAGCGTTTTAACTTTGCACTTTGTGATAAGAAGGTGCGCCACTTGGAACATACTTTCTCTAGGGCCTAGGCCTTCATCAGGAATCATTTTAGAGTTGGCGGCACCTGATCGGTCCCTTCGTTCAAAAGGGGGGGGGGGGGGGGGGGGGAACATTTCATGCCCTCTGCATACACCCCAGTTTCCAAAAAATTCCGCAATTGACAGGTTTTCGCTATACTCAAGGTTCGTTGTGGACAGGTGCCACCTCATTACCTTGTAATACATCGGAAGAGTGCTGACAGAGTAGATCTGTATCATTTTCTACCATTCTCATGCGGTTTTATCCGACGTTTAGGACATTTCCATGTTTTGCGCCTCCTGGGTTGGCATTCCTGGCAACACCGCATAACTTGGGCCCTAAGGGGCAGATCAGGTGCCGCCAACTCTCACAGGGCTCTTATAGGCCTAGGTAACATGTGTACCAAGTGGAACCTTCTTATCACAAAGTGCAAAGTTAAAACACTTAGGGCCCGTTACACTTAGAGAGATTCATTATGCCGACATTCATTATCAGACCACGAACACGGGCGGTAATATGCGACACTTACACCTCCTGTTTAGGTTGTCAGAATCAGTTGAAAAATCTCATGCAACAGGAAAAATAAAATATTTTTGTTCTCCCGTGTAATATTTGGGGACTCTACCTTTCTCACAAATAAACTCTGAATAATTACATCTACATTTTATGGTAAAGTTAAACGTCCTTTAACATTTCATTATTTATTCTCATTTCATCTTGTAAATATTTTAAGAAAACTACGCAGTAAAATAATCTGGAAGACACCCTGCAGTTACACGTACCAGGCTATTACCATATACCAGGCTCGTATACAGAACAGGCTATATTTTTCTTCCTACTCTACCTAGAAACATGCGGTTTGGTTTAAAACTTACATTAGTTTATGGGAATGCAGTACTATTGAGAATAAATGTTGAAATTGACCTTCGACGACCTCCACACTCACTTGAACGCGACTCGACGTGACGCTGCTCCTTATTGTTAACAGTTCGGATTGCTGCACTGAGTGTTTTGGACCAATACAGTGATAGATCACCTCCTTTAGAGGAAGAAATAAATCGAAAAAGTGAAGCACAGGCTTCTGGAATGACCGAAAAGGTCACCACGATTTTGTCTCAAGAAGCCGGGTATCGTGTTTCCACCTGTAAAAAGAATCGCGAATGAGGATACAGTATTTGTAAAGTTGTGCTTACAACAATCAACCTGGAGGTTATAAGACTTAGAAAGCAGCATAAGTGCAGCAAACCGGACCGTTTGTGAGGATATTTTTATTTTATTTATTTTATTTTACTTATCCCATTGGGAGAATCAACGCTCCTTTAGGGTGGGGTGGAATCCCACCATTTTTTCATCTCACTTTTCTGAGTTTTTCCTCTAACACCGTGCAGGGGAGAAGGGAAAAGGGGAAGGGAATGGGGATTTTTGGGAAGGGGACACTGATGCAAGTGCATTGTCTCAAACTGGGCCATGTGCATTCCTCCAGGAGGTAAGGTTGCCAGACACCTCCAAGGCGCGGGTCAGAGATCCTCCTGACGCAGGCGAAAGGGAGCTCCCAGGCGGGGATCGAACCTGGGACCTATCGCTCAGCAAGCCGAGACGTTGGTTCTGTACCATCTCGGCCACCGCACCTCCCCGTTTATGAGGATATTCTGCGGAGGATCTTCGATAATAAGAAGCGTCGAGCCGAGTTGCGTTCGAGTGCGTATGGAGGTCGTTGAAGGTCAAGTACAGCATTTACTGTATTTGAATGATGCTACATTCGCATGAACTAATTCTAAGGTAACTTTTAAACCAAACATCACGTTTCTCGGTAGAGTGGTACCGGTAAGAAGAATATAGCTGATTCTTGGGGGGACTACCTAGTGAAACACCCTGTATATTCACTTAGTACAGTATAATGGGTTTTGTATAATGGGATGACGGGGAATATAACATTTCAAGACCTCAAAATTGGGCAATTTCATTTTAATGTAACTTACAGGATAAGTCACTGGCAATTTGATTAGATTCTGACATCAGTATACTGTAATAGTCGAGACCTACAATTTTAGGAGAGTAGACCAACTTTGAAATGCGACTTATTTGCCCATACCTCAGAATCCATTATATTCACCAGCTGAGCCTATACCGACTCGGTACCTCTGAGTTCTTAACGACATCTTGATAATGCGTCTTTCTATACTTCCAGGCCTGGAACCACTTACACTCACTATACCTTGGATTTACTAGGGGCCTTTATCTGAGACTGCAGGAGTGAATAATCATTTCTGGTACTCGTTTAGTTGATGAACTGCTGTGATGGAAATAACTTGAAAAGTGTCTTCCCGTTGCTTATAGGGTACCTGCCATGTGTGCCATGTCGTAAGGCAAGTTCTGGAATTTCGTCAGAGTGGCACTTGGCAATAAAGTTTACAAGGGTCGCGTGGGAGGCAAAGAGATACCCGGCAATATCTCCCGAAAATAAATAGGGCGATATGAATCAATCCTGGTTGTCACGCTCGTCCGTGGAATTTACACCGTGGGAGGGCAGCAGCTTCGTGTCGGAAAAACCCAATTCCCTAGTTCGCATGCAACTTTGATGCAGTTTTTGAGCTTCCTTTTCGCGTGCCGACCAACCCTAGAATGGAAGCTGCTACCTTCTTTGTCCGACACCATCAACATTTCAAGGAACCAGGGGGGAAAATGCTGTACTGGAAAGGACCCCCTGCGATGTTCTGCTTTGTACACATTAGGCACCGTCCAATTCGATGCAAACACCTTTCCCGAATAGCAATACAAAGTGCTCGTCACGAGCTTGAATTATTCACAATAACTTGGATTTATCACGATTTTCGTCTGAATGTTTTTTCATGCAGGGCAGACTCGTCGCTGCTTATTGCACGGATGATGTGTCATACTAAATTGATCACCGCATTCTGAACGTGGCCGCTTGTATAAAGAAAATCCTGTCAAATCTCTTATTCGCGATAGAAAAATTTCTACCCGCTTTCTTTGCCTTCACACACTTCTAAGTGCACAGAGACTTGTGAATCATGAACGGAGGGAACCTTCCAAGCTGTTCGAACATTGCAAATTAATACAAAAACGCGTCTTGACGAGGTGCTGACATTTAGGCTCGTTTATTTTCCAACTAATCGAGTTGGAAGGAAGGAATGCAAAAAAATGCAAAAAATTCCGTGTCGCGACCCGGTCCGAAATTGGAAGGCAAATGGGGCCAAAGAGCGGGGGGTTGACAGTTAGGACTGCCGATTTGAGGTCAGAGAGAGAGAGAGGGGGGGGGGGGGCTCTGCGTTTCTCTTTGCCAAGTGCTGCAGGGCCGCAGGATCGATATGTCACATTGGCATCGGGCGGTCCCGAACACCCAAAAATCCCCAGCCCAAAAGCCTCCTATTGCACCCCGATAAAACTCAAGGCCCTGCCTGGAATCGTACTGTACTGTATTAGGGACATCCCGCCATACACGTATCCTACAAATCCATCATGAGGCTACACCCTTTCTTCGTCACAAAAAAGACGTCTAATGGAAACCTGTGCTCACGCTACCACTGTGTTGCTTATGGGTAAGCGCGCCCCTCTCTCCCTCCCCCCCCCTCTCACTCACTCACACACACACCCACACACACACTGCGGTACCTACACAATCATCACACAGATCAATTACGGTCTCCCGCGAACATGCTTTGCAGCTTTGGCGGTAATCTTGGCATTACATCTTGTTAAAAGGAGAGAGCCAGGAGAGTACTTTGCATGACACTGCCCGCTGTTTAGATGGAAATCGAGCAGAAAAATATTGTCAGCAGTGAGCAATTCAGGCGTTAGAATGTTAGATAAACCGCCTGAGTGACGTCAAAAGTTATATCAGGGACCAGCACTCTGTCATCTGCGCTATTGTTCAGGCACGTTTGGAAGCAAAATGTGGGCGGTGTTACCCAAAATAGGACTAGCCCCTCCTATGCTGTGTCGTACACAGGCTTTCTGCCGCCAATGCACTGCCTCCAAGTGGGGGAGGGGGGGGGGGGG
>JYFJ02003591.1:0-39733 GCA_000934665.2 Catajapyx aquilonaris | reverse complement strand
AAATCAATTTGACTCTTATTTAAAGAGAAGCACCAATGAATAGAGCTAAAATTGCCGGTCACAGATGAAAAGACAATGTTCCTTTTATTTCCCATGTAAAATACTATTGGCATTCGCTATCCCAAGGAAAACTCGTGAAGTATTTCAATTAACTAAATACAAATTCCAGGGCTCGACTTTCAGGTCACCTTCATGTCAATCGCGTTGCGTAATTCACATGCACAGTATTTTGGAGAAAGTCGCGTCTCCCACAGGAACATGAGTCTATTCTACGGAATGGGGAGAAAAAGGTACAAAGTTTTCTTCTCCAGGTGGGAAACTATCTACCTGCAAAGACCAATAAGGACTGAGGAAAAATCTATAGGCGTCGAAACTTTGGTCATGAGACATACAAAATGTCCCATTAGGCAGATGTGACTGTAACCAAAAAAGCAAAGCACAAAAAAAAGCGCAAACATAACCTGCCACACTAAGAAATTAATGTAAAACAATGCACGTTTTCACCACCATATATTTCCCCACGTCTCTCCATTAAATCCACAAACTTTCATGTGCATGACACTTGCAGAGATTATTTCATACGGGAAAGAAATATGCCTTGAGACACTCGTTAATTACATAAATATTAGAAAGTACCAGCTCCTCCCATATTCCGGCATTGAGCTTCCTATTATAAATGCAATACATTTCAGCTTTAGTGAACACATCTCTCTATCTCTGTACCTGAAATGAGTCCAATTCATTACGTGTCATCAAATGCGTTAATTCGTGACTGACACGCAGCGGGGGAAAAAAAATCACAAAACGTGGCCTTGTGGACGCGTTTGACTGGCTGGTCAGCCATGTTTGACGCGAGAGCCCACTGCGCATGCCATCTGCGCAAGATGGCGCACCCATCCGTCACACGCTGTTGCCAGGCTGCCGGAAACAAACGTCCGCCTTTCTTTCTAGGGGACAGGTGGGGATGGGTAGATGGAAAAACCTTGCCATACCCGAGTGAACTGTGCATGTCTCTTTGACACATGCGAGTACGCCCTTCCAGGCTACCATCCGTGTGTTAGCACAATGTCCTACTTAGTCCGGGCTAAATGGCAACGTTCGGGTCGTGTCGTCACATATCGCTTGCACTCCGGTGAAATATGGCTCACATTTGTGTCAATTCCTGATTGTCGACTCTCAAATGCTGGCGTATCAGATCACAATATATCGTAGTTAAATTCGACGTACCTCGTTCATTTGCATTGTCGTTTATAAGCAAAATCCTGCACTTCAATTAGTTACTTTTGGTTTCATTGCGTCAATGCCTGCCGTTACTGAAATTCTTATCACACTGCTAGTGCTATGCAATGTGGGAAGCTGTTTCTGCAAAATAGAGAAGCATTCCCGTAAATACTGTGTGTAATGCATAAACATCAGAGATGCTAAATACTGTACAGTTCATACTGCGTGTCAACAGCGGGAAATATCATGTCAGCTTAGTGACAGGGCTGCAATGAACACAATTTTAGTCAGGCAAGTGTTGTATGGATGCCACAAAACCCTCTCTACTACATCATAGCCAAATTAACATTAATGCGGACGCACTGTACCATGCATCCATAAATCCAAAAAGTCTAAAAAAATTACTGTAACCATTATGGGTCTGAGGTCAGTGCATGACGAATAATTTAAGATATTTTATACTGCACTTAAAGGAATACACTGTATAGTAATTTACGGCCAAGTGCTTTAAAATAATGCCATTAATTGTTACGACTGAAAGTAGCACGTCTTTCATTGCTACTTCAGCACATGCTGATAGACCACGAAGACACAAAATGTCCCCCTTTGTTTACTTTTACATGCTAGTCCAGTAGAAATTAGCAATTTAAATACGAAAGGGAAAACCAATAGACCTCAATCGATTTATGCCAACCTACTGGAAAACAAGCTAATCCACTGTGACAAACTGTGGTCATTTCTGATTTGAACCGCACCTCCCAAGTAGACAACAAAGTCACTCCGTGTCGTCGAAGCCAAAAAATCCAATTGACACGTGACTAGTCCAATGGAGCAGTCCATGTCTGAAACAGCACGTTTTCGTGTAACCCTCCCGACATCACCAACCGAGACACAAAAAGTATCCCATTCCCAATCAAATCATGTCACCCCAGGACGTGACCTGGGTCCGGACTACCCGGGATTCAATTTATGACCTGGACGGAAGGAGAAAAAAGATGGAGATCGAGTTTCCCCTAATGGCGGAAACGGGTGTCTAGGAACTCCGAATAAAAAAAACAGGAATCTCATTTCATTAACTTGCGCCTTAATTAGATCCAGCATAGAAAAGTACATATGACCCCGGTCATCTCCACCCTTCCCGGACATTTGCATAGTCCTGCATTTATCACTATAGGTACACAAATCCCTTGGTGTCAGCAGGAAATACACTTAACCAAACAAAAGGAAAAGGAAACCCTGATCTCATTTTATCGGGTCGTTACAAATCGACGCGGGAGATTTTCAATAGAAACAAAAGTCAATGGACCCTGACGGCGTGAAATGACCAAGAATAAGTGTGGCCTTGCCCCGTTCAGCGAATTTTCCACCAACAATAGAGGGCCATTGCCGGGTTCCAAGTAGGTCAACACCATACGCCGACAGAATATGTGGCGTTACCTCACATTTACCATCATCCTTATTATGTATTAACATTAATATCACAATCATTCGTTGTATTGGCCCCCGTTCTGCGCCTGCGCAATGGGGAAAGCAGCGCCTCCGGTGGATAGCAGGAGGAACTAGTATCAATATTATTGCTGTCCCATCATTATTAAGGGTCGGTCGTTGCTACCACGTCCGACCACTTACAGAAAGATATGACATATATTTCCACAGATGTCACAACACGACCAACATATCACAACTTTCGTCTCCCGTACACAAAAATTTTCCAAACTTTCCTAGCACGACTTTTCTGCGATTGCAATATTTTGTGCCCTTATTTATCGCTGTGGGAAACAACAGAGCCTCCCACACATACCCACTCCTTCCCATGCACCAATTCAAAAGGAGTGCATCCTCCTGCCCACAATGCCTTACAGATTAGGGGGGAATGGTGAATCAGCCCCGGTCCTGGCATCTGCATAGTTCATCTACGGTTAACAGAGGAAGGTCATCTAAAATTGCGACAACTTCCCCTTTCATTCCTTTATTACCTCGAACTGCCTTTCAAAATTTTTAGCACAAAACCTACATTGGCCTTGGGATCCTGAACTATACATTTTGCCATACACAAAACATGAATAACGCCAAGCTTCTGGCGACGCAATTATTTAAAAATTCATATTTGGGACCATAATTTTTTGCATTAAATCCACTCTGAAGCTACTTAAGACACTACTGGAAACAAAAACTGAAAAAGAGGCCAATGTTCTTCTGCCTGAGGATATACGGAATGCAAAATGGAGATCTTTGCCCTTTCCATCTCAAACACGAACCTACCTCATCAGTATAGGCGTGCATGCTGCAATTTGTATGAGAGCCTACAAAAAACCCAGTGCTTTTCCTCCATTTGCCTTCTTCAGAGCCGACCACTTCCGGAAAAAAAACCTCTAAAATATGGCGACCCAGTCAACATTTCCCGAGAAGAGAGAGGACAAAATGAATTATCGGCTCAGATTATATCGTTTTATTGCTAGAAATTAGGAAATAATATTCGTCAGGTCGGCCAGCCGTGACTTTTTGTCATTTTTACGACCGTTGAGGAGAAATCGCCACAACTTTTTGCAAACTGCTGAGTCCGAGGGGGGAAAAAAGGTCCACACCCTAAGTGCCGTAGGATACGCACTGATATGCGTTTTAATTGGGAATAAAATACGCAGCACGCGATAGTGAAACTAATAGTAAGTACCTGCTGCAACGAACAGCAAAGGAAGAGGCAGCAAGAGACAAGCAATTTAGTGATCATAAAAAGAGAACGAAAGTGGCATACACTCTCCACTGCTTGAAATTAAAGCTGGCATAATCATCACCAACAACAACCAGGTCCAATACCCTACTCTACAGAAACATAATTAAGATTGCCAGTGACATGACATGAAATAAGGTTCCTAGAGCAATAAGCTGCTATGTTCACAATAGCGGGCGGCACATATAATGGGACAACGTTGAGCGAAAAAAAAAAAAGTATAGAGAAAACGAAAGCATGGTGGCCAACGAAATGACGATTGTGTCCATCACGTAACGTCATTTGTAAGAAGAGAGAGTGAGTTATGGGATCCAAGGATGAATACCCAAACACCCACTTTTTTGTGCTGCTGATGGTAAGTTTCCTTTCACTGAAAGTTGCCTTCCGTTCTGTATCATTACATTCCAAAGCACCTCCCCTAAGATAAATACTAGTAATATCTGTGCATGACGAAATGTGACCTCAAAGGGACGTACTAGAAATTTTTACAGCCCGACTGTCCACTATGAAGTATTATTGAGCTGCACGCAATGCATACATTTACTCGATCTATCTACCTTAAGAAACGATAAAAGGACAGTGTCATGCTGACAATGGAATCCATCGGTTTATTACTGTCGCGTGTAACAAACAACAGTCCAGAAAATTTTGGCGGAACAATATGCAGGTTTTACGCCAAGAAATGGATCAAAATTGTAGACATATTTTAGCCTAACCAAGAAAATATTGCAGATACTGCACACGCGCTTCCGAGAGAACATGTAAAAAAATGGAAATCCCTGGGCCATTTACGTACTTTCCCACTGAAAATACGACACCCGCGCCTATTGTTACGTCCAGGCGTAATGAGAACGCAGACTGGTTTCATAACGAGGGCCTCATTGTCTGCTGCAGGGGAAGCTGGGAAAATAAAACAGAGGTGGAGATATCTATTTTTCCCTTTCTCCTAACTAAATACCTCTCCAGTCTCCTCCTCATCTCTCCCTCTCTCTCTCTTTCTCTATAGCTCTATACGTGATCTCCTCCCAGGTGAGATTGGGTCGAATTCCATTGGCGTGAATAGGAAACATAAAAAGTCCACCCACGCCCTTTTCAATCACAGCTCCTTTTGTGAACGGCCAACAATGCGGCAGCAATAAAGGTCTAGAAATGGGTCACCACCATATATCGAGTTACGCACTGTTAGAACACGATCCGAGTGGCTTCAAATGGCATCTTCCAAATGGCTGCATTATGGTACGGACACAATACAGGGCACCAGGTAACCTGAATAAAACGACGGTGCATTTTCAGAATATCTTCCAAAGTAGAGTTAGTATTCTAAGATGGGTTTGAACTCATATTTTGAAAAGGGAACGGTTTCCATAATAATCTTGGCCTCAAATGTAAATCAGGTGTTGTTAAAATTCCCTGATATAGCTGTGTACACCAGTGAGGCTGTGAGATTTGCACTCTGATACAGTTATATGAACCCTCAATATTTCAGGGGAATTACATGACAGTCATAAGCCTAACTTTAAGCACAGTTACTTCGGTCATAAAATGTTGCAAATAGGTCTGATCCTGGTTTATGCGAAAACTAGCAATTCAATCTCATTTTATAAGTGAACTGTTCAGTTATATCACCGTTATACCGTAGCAGTACACTTCTTATACATTCGCGTGGGAAATTCATGCTGAATGGCATCAATATGAGGAGCACATCGTATTCTTCTGAAACATAATGTAACATTCCGGCATGAGTACCACTTCATCCAGCAGTGATGTCACTTCCGCGCGCACACAACTGCATAATATATACTGCAGTGCACGCGAATGCATCGCCAAAATGACATCGTGCATGTCAAATATCAAAAAATTATTTGCTGCATATTAGCTGGGAATTTGTTCTGATAAGCGTGCAGAAAATGCTAGAAAATATGGCTCAATTCCACAAGCCGCTGGAGCAATATCAGGCCACATTTTTGGTGCACTTCGTAGCGTAGAATGGCACGCCCCATGCCCCATAAATAACAGTGATATCCGGTGATCCCCACGACTTTAGCAACTAAACACAGCTGGGTTCCTCATATCCTCGCCGCAATATTCCTTGCGAATTGCTTCGCTATGGGTTTATACTCTTTTAAAAAAAACATACACATTTTAATACTTTCTCTATGTAATGTGTAGTGCACCAGTATCTTTATTACTCCTTGTTACTTTCTAAGGTGCAGCACCAGGCCATCAATGCATTACTCACAAAGGTAGTCAGGAAATGAGCAATAAAGATAACAGTATAAGAAACATAATGCAAGATCATTAACTAGCTGCCTCCCAAGTAAGCTGGTTAATGTAATCATGTAATTAACCTGATCGAGCAAGCTACGTGCTATGTAATTAATCAGGCGACAGTGAATTGTTAATCAGTGGACTGATATCAAGTTAATCACTGCAAAATGCACTAAATAAGTTACAATGAAGCGTGCATGTAGTAAATAAGTACATATACAGGTAAATAAATAAATAGCGCGGAACGGTTGGTCCCGGATGTGTTTTCTGGGCCTGAACAAGTGGAATTCTCATTGCATGCCACACGGATTCATTCTTTTTTCCCTACGTATTCTCCTTCCACCGGATTATTATTGTACTGGCTACCGAGTTCAGCACCAAACACAATAATAGACAGGGCCATTGGGGGAAAGGGGAGGACGTTGCGCAACAGGAAATTAAGGGGCTATTCTATGCCATTTGCCACGCTTCCATTCCTACCTTATCGTGTCCAACAGCTTTGCTTGCGCAATCAACGTTTTTATTTAATTAAAAAAAAATTGGAGCAAAAGGACGCCCCTGGAATCTCATTTCAAGGATGGGGACAAAATTTTCCATCGCAAGGTTCAACCTAATTACGTAACAGCCAAACTTCTGTAACTCGAATAAGCAAGGGACCATGCTGGGAAAGTTCGCGTTGGTGAAAAAACTACATAAATCCAATTATTTGCATAGGTAACGATGTATAGGACGGTACTTTACATAGGAAAACTGTATGTGCAATTTTATTCACTATGTGAAAATTTACAATTATTTTCATCTCTCTTCTATGCAAATTCAGGCCTTTTCGCACATTAATCAGTAGTATTAGCTACAATAAACTCCATACCTACTCTGTATCTGTTTTCATTTTCAGTCCCTCAACAAGCCCTTCAAACACTAAGATTAAATAGGGGGGGAAACCACACCGGTATAGCATTATAACTGTCACGGTTCATCCCCTGTGCTTTCCTAAGAAGAAATATCACATCCGCAGGGTGTTTGACTTAACGACAAATTTTTTTGATGGGTTCCCTTCCTTTTTTTGCGGAACCGAACCGTAGCTAGCCCAAGGGGAAGTTGTGATTGTTGCTTCACTAGTTTTCACTTGATCCTGAGGACATCTCTTCCCTCCCTTTTTTTTCCTGTGTGAAGACAGACTTTTTGCTGCACTTTTCCTTTACGTGCTTGACCCTCGTTGTGGTACTGCAGTTGACGAGAGGTCGCGGCAGGTTTTCACTTTCTTGGAAGGAGAATTGTAGCACAACAGAGTTCGAAACCTCCGTGAACTTGCATCGTCACCTCAACTTTCGCAAAAGTGCAATTCAGCTTGGAAGAACTCTACAATTTACGCCCACTCTTCGTAAATAATGCGCTTGTTTCGCACACTTTCTTCCACTTGATTGCATTGGTGTGGGCTTCCACTGAAATCGTCCTGGACATTGGATCGTCTGGAAAAACTCAAAACATATGGATTTAATATTTCGAAAAAACAAAAACAAAATCTAATTCCTCTCTATCCACCAGCTCAGGTTCCTCATTCAGCTAGCACTCAGCTCAACATAACCTCCAAAAGTGTAGCCAAGTGTGATTCCCGGCACACTCACTTCCTTCTTATATCCACCGCACTGCCCCAAGGTTGACACGTGCTGAGACATCAAGCACTCTATGGGGTCAGCCTTTTCACGTCATCCCTCCGTCATGGCGTCCCTGTCATGGCGTGCCAAAGAGCAGGGTTTCGCCCCTTTCCGTGCCATCCGATTATACATCCTTTTATATACATTTTTTTCCTCTTCCAGCTCTTACTCTGATAGGGCGGAGGCCCATCCACAGAATCAGCTCCCAAATTAACGCCCGCCAAATTGCTTCCGTGTCTACTGGAATTCGCCAGTCAGTCGAGACGTATATCCGCCATGTTGTGTCAGAGAGGCGTCCGATCCTATGTTTACGATGCGCGCGCCACGTACTCCCCAAATTGATTCTCTCTTCAGGACTTGCTTCTAGCCTTTTGCTTTGGACGATCCGCAGATAAATGGCGCCTTAAGAAAAGTAATAACACTCGTCCGAAAAAGTCTTCCTTCGAGTGCCTTCCCCCCTTGTAGAGGCTCGTTTTCAGCCGAATTTCCTGATTATTATGAGCAATTTTCTTGGATCTCGGCGCGTGTCGTCGGCAGCTCCTCTGGGTTGGAAAAAGGCGCTCGAAAGAAGCCATATGGCACGCCTGCGCTGTTTGTATGGCCCTAGCGGTCACATGGCCGGGTTTTAAAAACACACCATCAGGCCATCCACCTCGAAAAGTGTTTGGGTGTCAACATGGCCAGGTGCGGGAGGCACCATCTCTCACAGCAATCACTTTCAAAAGGACCACAAAACCCATAGGGTGAATACTGGTTTGTACATCCAAGTTTAGGGCAACTGAACACTGAAACCAGACAGTCAAGGTCCTATTTCGTGGTTGTTTTTCATGTTTAGTATATGAACTTGTTGTTTACTCTTAATTATTCAGATATGTTACCATTGGGTTCATACAGAAATACTTCGCCCCATGTTAGAATCATTCAAAGTGGAAGTATTTTCAATTTAGGTTACAGTCAATTTAGGTTACAAAGAGACGTGTACCAATTCAAGTAATTAAAGTTGGTAACACCACGATGATTATCACAGACACGAACGCAGAGTTGTTGACGTAATAGATAAATCACCGTGGCGGACCGAATTTACAGGCAGAAGTATGTCGCTTATGGTTAACCAGTATTAATGAGTGAAAATTCAATGCCTTTCGTTTTATTGGAAACAAAAGCTTCGCAGAGCGAGCCCTTGAAATGCACAATAACTACAGCGATATTAGACACCCCATTTGCTTACGTAGTAATGTAACTAACACAGGCTTGATTAGATTTCAGTAATAAAGAGATAAAAAAACTGATTATCAGTCCCATTTCTTTGAAAATATTAAACCTCGCGCTGTCTGTGATTCGTTTGAAAACACACACGGCATTCTTAGGGAGAAAGGATAAGTGCTATAAACAATGAGATAACCTCCTCAAGTGTTTGAATACTTCAAGAAGATACATGGCCATTGTCTCACTCAGAAAAACACACTTCGATGAGACATGGACACATCACACATACGGGATGAGTCAGTGGCGATAGCTGGTCACGCCAGCTGCTTTAGTAGGTAGATTGATGAGGTTATTCACAGGCACTATTTCCTTCGCTCTCCTGATTCGCCATGTACGACACATTACGCAACCTAATATCTAACAAGCGATAAGTGACACTAGTTGTTTGCTGCAACACAATTGTTCGTCTACATAAATTATGTAACAACCAAGCCTCTACCTCACGTTATGTGCGATTCGCCTCTGACGTGAGCCAATGACGTCTCCGCCAATTTTTACAAACGTTAGATATGTTGCATTAGCAAGATTGAATACCAGTGCCCTTCACTTTGACTCAAGAAAATCAGGCATGTATATGTACATTTGGCACGCTAAATCGATATCCACACTCGCAGTAACGGCTCTCCCTCTACCACAACATGATATCTTCCAATTTCGCAGAAATGAGGCGCTTTCGTGATGCTATAACGATATACCCCCTGGCTCAAACCTTCCCAGTTATGGGACCCCACCAACTGCCTAAATATGACGTCACTAGACCTCCTTACCCGTCGACACATTCAGCTCTTTCTTTTTTATCCAGAATACGAGTTCTTTGGAACGTGGACCGAATAAAAGCGCTTTAAAAAAATCAGAGTTTCCTGAGCGTTCCGTGTCAGCAGACAGTTTAGTTCCCAGCAGCTGAAAAAGATCAATGGAGTACTTTTTTTTGCACAGCTCCTCTCATCTGCAGTGGTACCAGGTACCGCGGACACTACCTCTAATTCCCTAAATTCCACCGCAATCTAATGGACCCGTCAGAAACTATTCTCGCAATTTTGCACGACAATGTAGTTGGCACCGCCACAGAAACATTTTTACTAAATGCCACAAACGTACAAAACACGTAAGGTTTTAGCATTTATTTTTCTCCCCTCCATAAACCAGCTGGCTTCCTGCAATTAGCCTTCCATGAACCGGCTTCTCTTCCGCCGCTCCTGTACCCAACCGTGACCCTCAGAAGTCTCGCCATATTGCTCCATTGCTCAACATTATACGCCCTTTAAAAGATGACTCAACCGCCATTTAAAAAAATTCTAATATAAACTGAACAAAGGACCTGCGAAAATAACGTCCAATCCGAAAGGAAAACATAAATCCGGCGTAACAGTCACTTCCAGGTGTAAGGTAGCACATCTGAAGCTCAAAATAGCATTCAAGAGAGGTGCTCCTACCTAGGCCCAGCTAGGACACATGGAGCTAGGCCTAGCTACATGTGGCCTAGCTGGGCCTAGCTGGGCAGTCACTTCCAGGCGATCTGTCACAAAATTCCTCAAATTCTCCTAGAATCATCAGCAAATTCATCAAACAATTCATGACTCACACAAATTCCTTCATAATTCCACATAAATCCTCAAGTACTTCCCAGGTACTTGCCCACTCTTTCCATATTCCTCCACTTCTTCCTTTTCCCTTCAACTCTTCTCATCTGGACGGCCACCGTTCCTTTTTTTTCCCTTCTTTCTTTCCAAGATGGGTCCTCTTCCTTGAAGGAACAAAGGCCACGGGGAGACAAAAGAGACGCGTAATTACGGGCTTCTAAAAGGCACACGATCCCGGCATGGAAAGTACCAAAGGCAGGCCCTGTTGCCTTTTAATTAATGTCGTCTGATGGTCGGGTCCTAGGACTTTCACAGGCGGCTAAAAAATCGGTCGCAGTTATGTCGCTTCAAAATGGCCAACGCTTTCTCAAATTGCACGCCCCGTCGGAGGGACAGAGGGAGCCGTTTTAATATGACAAGATGAACACATATATTCGGCCATGCCTAATTACACCCCTGGCTTAATATGGCAGAGCAGAAGCCTCATTCGGATATACTTTGAAGTCTGCACTGAGCGTCCCCTCCACAGGGAGTGAAATCCATTGGGGAAGTAAAATAATAAAATGGCAAAAAAAAGCTAGGCGACGCCCTTTTGTGCATTACGTTAATTAGTGCTCGTACTTTTATGCTGTTTTCTGAAGAGTAAATTGGATGCTGTCATACCTGTTTTGCTTTCAAAGACCCCGTGCCTATGTTACACTGTTCTGTCTAATGAATAGGAAAAATGTATACGGTGCAACCGCAAAGTTTCCACTTTGTGTTGTTCTGAAGTAATCAAGTTCCCTGTAACAAGTCGTGCGAGTGCTTACACATCGTGACCGTACTTAAATTGGCCACACCCAGAGCATTAAAAATGGCTCTACAACTGTTCCGGCTATATTTATATGAAATCTACAAGTTCGCAGTTTGGGCCATAGAAGCAGGTCAATGACCAAGAGGGGTGCCATAGTCACAGCAGTCCTTCAATTATACCTCAGTTCGACATTGCACCAGTTGTGATCCCATCCATACAACAGCCAGCTCTTGCACCACTCACATTGCCACACAAACACTCGATAGCATCACTCCAAAGAATTCATTCTGTACCCAACCCCCAACAATGAGGCACATCACAACCACATTGTTCGCAACCTAATACACTATACAAAAACCCCCGCAAAACTGACATTGAGCTCAAAAAGTTACGACCGACCACTTCTCACGCCCTTTCAGATCACTCCTAAGATACAAACAGATTGCATCACACTGGACTACTACCAACTTCTTTTCTGCAACAGTAGTCTCTCACTCATCTGCCACAGTTTTTCTTCCTTCCTCCATTGTTGCAGACTCCTCTCGCGTGACACCTCCCAGATATGTGGATTATGATGTGCGTGACGTGACGTTTGGAGTGCAAATAGGAAGCCATAGTTGGAATTGGCTGGGTCGTGACGGCTGCCCGAAGGTCACGGGCAATTTTCTCTGCACTTTTGCCATGCGAAAGAGAGATCCCAGAGATTTCTTTCCACCTGCTCCTTTTTATATACGGTGTACCATTACGCTACTGGCTCATTGTTCACTCGAAATAACACATGTGAGAAGTGTTGCTCAATTGGCATCACGATGCCACTTTTTGTCGTTCCCCGGAAAAAAATGTCGCGGTTTGAAAAACCCGAGGTTACAAAAGTCGTAAACCTGCAACTGTTTTCCTTCAATGGCATAACCCAAATAAAGGGATGTCTTGTTAGCTGGCGACGTACCACTTGCTTTTTTATATTTTACCCATGACCTGTAGGTCCCTGCATAGTACCCCTTTGTTCTACTGAACTGCCTGTCTTCACTTCTCACACGACTAATTAATGCATAAGTAATTAACGAGGGTAAATTTCCGCTCTGCGAAGTTTACAGACTGGTAGATTTTTATAACCTCCTCATTTTACCGTTCACTTTAACGATCGTTCAGTTACATTAATATCAACATTGGTACAATAAAACATATTTTACCCAGATTTTTTTCTGGCCCGTCTGCCAGCAATTTACACACGTGTGTGCCCGTTCCTTCGGAGGTCATCAGCACTAGTGTGCGTGCGGCACAGAGGTCACATCTGGCCCAGACAAGCGGTCACCACAGTCATTAACAACGCTATAAAAATATTTACGCGCGCTAGTGTACTGCCCGAGTTCCCCAATTTTAAATTATAAATTGTTTACCCTCATCATCACCCTGTACATTAATGGCTATATTACTACACATTAAACATTGCCAAATATATCAAAAATTACGTCACCGATATTTACCCTCATAATATCCGGCAACACTCTGACTGCTAAATATTACTAATTAGCAGTCAAATCTCGCACCCAGCTCGACGTGACACGCTGATGGGAAATTGCACGCGAATAAATACCCTTGCATAATCACCAAAAAAATCGCAAAAAAATACTGTTTAAAAAACACGAGCCGGATTCGCACGGGACGATTTCCGAGGTAGTTCCGAAAAATCATTTCAATTCCCAAGTACATTTCCGGAACAGCCACGGTATTTTTAAGTGCCTAGAAGGCTAGCTCAAGGCTCCTTCTTCCCAAGAGTGGGGGGAAAAAAATAAAAATGCAACACGCGAAAAGCTAGACGAGAACAATGGCCACAACGTTGCACAAGATGAACTCTTTCGACAATAGCTCACACGCATATGACCACCATTTTTCTCTCGTTTTACCTCCACAAGGCAGAGAGACGGGCCTGGGAGAGAGAGACCAAGAAGGCCTCAAGAAAAGAGGAAAAACGACATTAAAAAATTGTGGCCGCGTCACTGTCAATTTCCACACCGAGTAAACCATTCCCTAAGTGGGCCCTTAGGAAAAGGGACTCGCCAAAAAAAAAAAATGGACTCGTTTCCGAGAGACCCTTCTGGTTGCGGAGGAAGAGCAAAGCCCTACAGATCTAAACGTTGACTAGTACAAGTGTAACAACGATAAACTGGTAACGGTGTCAATCAAAATCAATTATGCGAATGGCGCGAAACAAAGTGTAATGATTTGCTTTATACACATGGACCTTTCATGCCGAATTGCTTGCATCGATGATCCGCAGCACTATAAAACAGTTGTTAAACGATGCTAAATGTGCCCAGAAACATGCACAAAAATAGACAATATGTTATTGTGCAATATTGATCTAAATATGTTGAGAGGCGTTTCTGGTCATATCAAACTTTAAATTCATCAAACTTTTTGAGTTAATTTTCAAAATTTTCCATCGATGTGACTGCCAATTTCATTTTCAAAACATCGCATGAGTTAATCGAGTTCATCAATTCTGATGCACATACTGCTACGAGCGTGACTATCGGCATTTCTCAGCGTTATACCGGGTACCCTGCAAATCTATATTATACAGAACGTTGCGATGACGTGTATATGCTACCACCCTTGATATATACGGCGCCAAAAATCGATACTAATTTTTCTTCCCGCCCGGTAACCAACCTTGAAACCAAATCAGGTCCGTGCAAACAAATTATAATTACGTAACAAGCCCTCTAAATTAATGTCTGCAGACAATGAAGCCTTCTAGACAGACGAATCGTCGCGTATCAATGATCGCATCCTGACCACGCGATGACTCCTCTGGATTTTCCCAGAATACCAATGGTAATGGCCATGCAAGTCCTTCAATATGATGCAGTGAGGTCCCCACCTATATGAACAAAAAAATCCTTGGGAGAAAGAAAAAATAAAAACCTCTGGGCGGATGCAGCGAATACAGGAAATGGCCGCCACTTTGCACGTCACGTCACCGTGACACTCGCGTCACGACATTAAATTATGGCGGTAATTGGTGCCCATTTTGTCATTTCGATTTCATACGCGCAGGTTGCAACACGAGACTGACGAATGAGGCAGATTGCAATTCGCCAAATGATTAACCCGACTGCCTGCAATTATCGTTTGTCTATTTAATATGAAACAAATTGGTCCAAATCCAATGTTATCAAATATTTATTTTAAAATATTTATTTCCATACGTATCTCTTTACATGTTATTTTGCTATTGTTCATATTTAATTAATACAATAATACACAATATGCAAAATTAAATGCCATATCATATAGTGACAGCACGTTCAACTGATTGCTTTTCTTCCATCACACCCTCCCCTTTAACCCGACGTTTGAAGCCATTCTATTTATTCAATGGTAGCAGGACACCGGTTGTAATCCTAGACAAACCCCTTTGTCCTCCCAAAGGCTCCCAATTACCTAATAAAGTTCGGACCCTACCCCTGCACGGTGGGCGACAAATTGGCGCCATTGGACCCAATCTCGGCCCCCCCTCTCCTGCTGCCTCCCTTTATATCACGTATAATTGCACAGGGAGGGTTATCCTAGGAAACTGAGACTTAATTTAATATCATCACTCACATCCTTATCACCGTGATTCAGACGTTTACACTGCCCGAGGATAATCTTCAATTAAGTCTTAAGATCAACCCAAAGGATGACTGCGAAGTGGTGTGTTCACAGACTAGTATAGATTATGCAGGGAGGAAAAGCACCGGCTTAATTATATCTGTCCTACCTATGTAGGCAGACACCCTTAGTTACTTTGGCTCCTCAGCACTCAAAGTTTTAACATTTGGTAAACCCGAGACAAGTTATGTATTTTTTACTATGCAATTTTCTTGAAATTTTCCATCACACACATGTACCGATATTGCGCACACTGACAACATTTCATACGCTATTAAATATGATTAAACTTAGAAATTGTGACCTTCAAACCAGTACAAATGAACGTCACTAGAGTTTGGTTCGTGTGGCTGTCACACCTTTTATTTTTCCCATGACAAGGCGCATTAGACTCAATCAACCGTGCAGGTATACCAGTACTGCGGCGCACTAGTATCGCTTATCAGGACAAGAATCGACCATGACGTCACGCGCATGCGCACACAGGGTCGTTGGTCTCAAAAAAGAAGGTACTCCTCATCGTGTGGTGCGCTTCTCTTTTCCACATCTGTGCACTTTTGAGAGCCTCACCGACAACAACTACTTATAACGGCATCCCCAAAAAATATCCTTCGCATAATCCCACTTTCTCCGTTTTGAAAGTTCAGCTCAAAATTATGCTTCTAAGCCTAGCTGCACAATACTCTGGCAGCCATTTTGTCACTCATCCGACTGTAATGGACGACACACTGGACATAGCGGTCTCTACAAAAACTCTCCTCCAATCCGCAAAAGTCACGACAAAAGCCTCGCAATTCACGGTCCGGGTGACACCGGTCTCAAAAAGTCTTCAAAAAGAGTGGCCCCATTTTCACGTCACGTGTCGCGTTTTGCTCCAACGACGCCATTTACAAAGATGGCCACCATTCAGGATTGGAACCTGATGTAGGAAGTGCATGGAAATGAAAAGGAAGATAATGACACACTCGCTTTAATGTCGCTTCCTAGAAAGAGAGATGCTCTATTTAACTGCCTAGGTAGAAATTGATGTCACTTCTGCAGCATTTATGAAGTGGGCCAAAGTCATTAACCATTTGTTTCGAGCAATTTCGTCCCTTAATGGCCACCGGACATTTTCTCCCTCTCGCAGATATATTTTTCGCAGATTGCACTGGAAATAGTTTCAAATTTTGACATATTTCCAAATATTTTTCCGCATGCTTGGCCCTGCTCCCATGTTGGCTCCCTTTAAAAAAAAATCATCACAAAAACTTGAACCACAAAGGTCCTTCCCAAGGAGTTTGTCCTACCCTCCTAAAAATGCTAAGTGGTGGTCAGGTCAGGCACAACTAAAAGGGGATCCATGATGAATGAGTCAGGAAGAGAAACGAGGCAGTCGAAGCGAATCTCCTTCGCCTCAATGCGCCTCCTGAGAACTTATTCTGGGTCCCTACCCACTGACTTGCTTTCCAAACCAAAAAAGTGGTCATATCTCCATGACAAAATAAAACCAAAAATGCATGGGCACACAGAACATAACCGCCATTGTTCCTGCAAAAGCTCATATGAATCATTGCATTATTACACACTGTACATATACTGGAGAAAGGCATTAATTATTGCAATTCGCGGTACGCTATCATTAATTCTCCCAGTTTTCTGGATCACCTTGACTTGTCCCTTTGGTGTTGAGTCATGTTTACACGGTGCTACAGCCTTTAGTGAATCGAAATTTTCCATCTGCGGCGAAACAATGTGGCGGGGCAAATTTCGCTAAGGTCACATTCCTCTCGCAGCTGGCTTATATATATATATTTTTTTGGATCTTTATCCAGTGGCACAACTGGTAGCGGAAGCTGCTGTGCAACAAGGCGTTAACAATGCTGTGCCCTGACATATTGTACTTGATGTATAAGTCGCCTATTTACCACATTGTAATAGTACAATAGTTGCTATTGTTGGGGAGACAATGCAGTACGACTCAGTGCCTCTGAAGAATAGAAAAAATATATTGATTCGACTGCTATTGTAGCATATCAAATTGAGTCCAAATAAAAAGCAATAGACTGGCAAAATAATATGTTTGTTCAACTATGACAGTATACAACATATTATTTCAGTTTGTTAACATTTCGTTAAAATTCCAATGCATTTCACCTGTCTGGCTGTTTACAACACCATAATCAATAGCGCAGCACTGCTGGTTCTTGTATTATAAAATTATGATTACACTGTCCCACTAACAAATGCACGTGGTTCCTTTGATACTGCATGACTCATTACATGGTAAAACTAATAACCCCTGGGGTTGCAACCATTTACTTGCTCATTACACATGCCTATGCAATTGAAGCAATTGAATAATTCATTTACATTTAATATGGACATGGCTAGGCAGTGGTGCTCCAAAATTTTAGCAACGAGCACGGCAATTTCAGAGCCAGTCGACCTGCAAGTCACTATGCACTTCAGCCTACAAGAGTTGATTCATTATTCATGACGTCTCTCTCAGTGCAGTTACTAGGTTAGACCTTATTCTTCATATCCTATTATCTGGGTTACAAGCAATGTTGAATAATAATTGCAGTAAAACCAGGTGCCCCTCGAAGCCTGTTTCCCCATGGGTGTAGGTGGGACTCTCTAACAGGATGATGGATGGTCTTGAACATGAAGGATGAACAACCTTTGTACATTTATAAAGCGTCCTTTACCATCCATTACTTAATGTTTGCACCAAATTTGGTGCAAAACCTGATGAACATGGTTGGTGGTACATGTTTTTCCATCAGCAACAATAATTACCTAGCATGGTGAATACTTTTCCATTATGGCTCCCGTTGCATGTGAACGCCTGGGTCAACATTTGGCAAAATTAAGCAACATGACTGAGCAGCGAGGTGAAGTATTAGCCCACTTCACCAAATGGTGCTGCAGAGGCGTCACTGTCATGCTCAAGTGCTACATTTTGCCCTGGATAAATGCTCTCACACCCTTTGCTGTACATTTTCAAGGTGCAATCAGTGGGCCGAAATTACAGCTAAAGATGTTACTGATGGAGGAAAACAAGTTCAGATATTGGGTCCACATACTTTCATAATAAAGCTGGATTGTTATCAACACAAATCCTTCATAAATCCTCTATACAAATCTGGGGTATGCGATCAAGGTGTTTCACCCTCACATGCTCCATTGTTAGTAGTGTACATGCACCGTCCACCGTTAGAGGCCTTTCGGTAAATGACTATCACCAGCTCTTGCTATCACAATAGACTACAGTGCTAGGTCCTATTCTTTTGCTAGTTGCTAGTTTCATTGAATGATTTATATCATGTAATCAGCAGATGCCACTGTTACTTTCCAAGTAGCTGCCAAGTACTAACACCTGGTCATAGTAGTGTTAACTGAAGTCCAATTTGTAAAACACACTGCTTGTGTCACTCAGTGCCAGTTGTACCTTATAATGCAGAACTGACATCATCAGTGATGTAGACTTGTAATGCCAGTACTGTATTGCATGTGGATCTTGCCAACTTCTGTTCAAGTTTTTACAGCATCATTGTTGTTTGCCATCTATTACATTCAAGCCAACAGCAATGAAGATGTCATAACCTTACAAGTTGGCCTAGTAAGGCCAAACACAGCAATCCTAATTAGAGAAAAATATAAAGTACAGGGTGACCCAAAAGTCTGGGAACATTAATAGTTGGTTGCCAGAATATTATAACCTAAGTGTCCAGACTGGTAGGTCACCCTGTACTTTACATTATTACCAAATTCTCATTTGATATGGCAGGACCTTTTAAAACCTTTGAAATTGTCACAACAAGCCTTTTTTTTTTTTACAGTGTCTCCAACACCATGACAGTGGTCATGTTCTACCCCCATCCTTCCAGAGCCCATGCCTCCTCCTCCCCCTCCTCCAGAGCATGCAACACTCACCACAGAACTGGCCAGCGACGTTCCCCGTGTTCGTTCCAACTCTTCTGCACCTCCAGCACCTCTCACTGAATAACACAGCCGACGACCCTTCTTGTTGTTGGCACTGACCGAACACTCGTCGTCTCATTTCCATCCCCTGACAGAATCTCGCTCCTTTTTTCTCTCTCTTTCTTTTACATTCCCACAGGGTGTTGCAGTCGTAGGCCAGAATAATCCCCCCAACGAAAAAAAAATACAGAAGAGGGAGAGGAGGGTCAGGAACTTAAAAGTTTTCTCCCAAAGGGTAAGAAAAAAAATGGAATTTAAAAAATCAAGGGGGGGTTTGGGGTAGGGTGGAGGGAAGGGGAGGAAAAAAAGGGAGGAAAATAATCACGGTGGGAGGTGTGGAGATCACATCGTTGTGTTTGTTTTGGTTTTGGAACTGGGGGGGTAGTGGTGCAGGCCAAGTGGATGGAGGAAGAGGGGAGTCCAGCGAGAACCGCACCACTACGCGGCCTTATGACGACTGATTCACACCGAGTCGACACGGGAGGAGAGACGGGCCGAATCCAGCCCAGCGGCTGTGGGGGAGAAGGGATTAGCTAATATCGGGCGGGCTGGCTATCATTCAGCCATGTAGCAGCTTGTGAACTGGTTGCCAAAATTCGGCAACACTGCCCGGCCCTCCTCCCACTTAGACGTTGCCACTACCAGTTCGCACATCGGCTCCTTCTCTGCACACTACTGCCGCTCTCAGGGGGGCAAGGATACTACATGCACGTTGGTAATGACGAGTCACCGCGTGACTGCAGAAAATAATATATAGCAAGAGATATAGGGCATTATTTATATTTTTTAAACTTACAATTTGGTGACTATATTATAGAACATGTCAGATGTTACAGCATCAATTATCCGTACCATTTAGAAACATCTGATTGTTCTTTACAGATGGTATGGAAATGAAGGGTGTCTTTTATAGAGGCCCTGTTTACATTGGCGAATGTGTAAGTGCAGTCACTCGATCAGTCTGCCGCTCTGACAGTGAGTGGAGAGCTTCCCAGTCGAAAGGAAATAAAGCAAGCTCTAATTGGACGGTGTTATGCAATAACGTGTCAACCCACAAAAAGTATCATACTTCATTCAGTTACAATCAATCATCAATCTGACGAAATCTGCATACTTCTGCCACTTCTGCCATAAATGACCGAAAATGACACTGAATTAATTTCACATGTGTGCCATTCAAGGCCATTTTACTCAAAACTGTTAGCATGTGGGTTGACTCATTATTGCAGAACACCGACTGGGACAGAAAGAGGCCTCATACGCCAAGCTGCTACATTGCGATGCACAACTACAATAGTAAACTAATATGTGAGCAGCTATTATTGTTATCGCTGCTCCAACGCCCAGCTGGGTTGTGACGTCATTTCCGAACAGGTGGCGCTCCTGTCGACTTAAGTAACTCATTAGGGCATTAGTTTAATGCAAATTTATCCGAAAAATTCTATGTATCATCAAAACTAGCATTATCTCAAAAAGATGCCCGGTGAAATATAACGGATCGCAATTTAACTGAATATGAATTTTCACGCAGCGACAACCCCGTCATCTACCAGGCGGATTAGACACCGAGGATTGAATTACGTTTCGGGGATTTTTTGCGAAACGGATCGATCCCATCCCCACCTTTCTCTTCCAGGAAACTAATGTTCCAAATGCACACAATTTCTGGCAATAAATATGTGCGAAACATGACAAACGTTCAAATACACATAAAAAAATACGGTACCGGTATATTTGCATTTAAATACAGTACTGTAGCGGTACAGTACGTACAAATCTGAATTTTGAGCAATGTTATTAGTGCAATGTTTGTAGCCCAAAATTTCAGCACAATTTTTTTTTGGCAAAACTTTAAAAATGCAGCCGGCAAGTCCATTTTTGGAATTGTAACCCGGTGACTTGCCGCCATCTGTTGGCCACAAAGGGAACTAAAAACGAAGCCATGCGCGGAACATAATCGGCCGTCCCGCAAAATAGTTCCGTACTATAAACACCCATTTCCACCCCCAACTTCTATCACAACCCTTCTATAATCATCCATAGCCTCACATCACACTAGTAGATATGCTAATACGTGCTAGTACGGCCTCCAAATGTAATGTAGAAAAATCGGGGTGGATAACCCTCAGTGTTCTATAGCTCATTTTTTGGTAGCTGCTTATTAGTTCGTACGTATTAGTTATTTGTATGCGTAATTGTGCGACGTTGCCGTGGTTTTTCCAGCGCGGTTGCAACATTGCAGTATGTGGACCGGGTCCGGTTCGTGTGGTAGTGTGAACAGTGGTAGTCCACAGCAACCGTAACCAACGCTGCTCAGTCATCAACATAGTAGCAGTTGGGCTAGTTCCAACCGGCCGGTCGTTCCATCGCTGAGCCCATTTGTATCCCTCCGCCTCTTTTCTCCCCCTCCTCCTTCCCCCTCCTCCGCCTTCCCCCTCCCTCCCTCCCTTTTTGGAAGGCGGCCATCTTAGGTTGGGATCTGTATCCGTTCGGACGCGAGCAGGATCGAACGGGACTAGGGAAGGAAACAAGGAGAAGAGGGAGAGAGACCAGCATACCCGCACCCCACTTTGGACGGAGATAATAATCCAGGACAGCAGAAGGAGGATTCCCCCATTCCCCTCAGACCCAGTAGTCAGGACACTTCAAGCCCCCAGCAGCCCCCATGGCTTTAAAACGAATTAACAAGGTGAGGCTGGGGAGGGTGGAACTGGATGGGGAGGGGGAAGAAGGCCACGGGGAATGAGGTAAAAAGAAAAAAGAATTGAAGGAATGGGTGGGTGGATAGGGTGGAAAGAACGTGATTATGAATCATTTGGGGGGGTTGGACTCATTGGGGTGACCAGGGATGGGCCATGCACCACATGGGCTGGGTCATTGGAAGATGTCTGATGGCTCATGCCCAGACGCCAGATGGGATGAGATGGGCGGACCATGCAGCTTAAGCGGAAGTTACCGCCGTAACCTTCTTTGAAACAGTCACTTTTTGAGATTACTTGATGAGGGACCACTACAATTACAAGTACCGTACTGTATTTGATGGCATATAAGACATACTTTTTCCCCTCAAAATGGCTCAAAAAATCACCACGCACCTTATATGCAAAAATACGCTAAATATGGCCTCCTGAAATAGGGCGCATCTTATATGCCGTCAAATACAGTAATTATATTCAGGAATAAGCGTTGGAGTGCCTGCTTACGATTACGTGTAATGATTTTGCATAGTGTGGGAGCCTTCTCATGATTGCACAGTCTTGAGATTGCATTTCGTCCACCGCGAAAGTTCTCAATATATTAGAACGATATAGTACAGCAACAGCTGATGATGCAAGTGGTCAGCCCGTTATGACTAATTTCGAAGGATGTTTCCAAGCTGTAATAATTAGGGCCCATTGTACTATATCGCTCAAAAAGATAGACGATTGGCATTTGATCCAAGTGCAAGTTGCACTTGAGTCAAATGCAAAATCGTCTATCTTTTTGGGCGATATAGTACCTAGTCAGCTACGTTAAGAATTGCAGGCTTAATGTAACCATAATGTGGGGTCTTTTTCGGTAATTAATAGTGATGCTGATTAAGGACAAAGATTGAGGAATACACAGACTTTGGGTCCATTATCATTTAAGGTTGCAGGGTTTCTGAAGGGTCCTGGGCCACTATTCCAGTGGCAACATGTGTTACATTGCCCAAAAGTTGTAAATAATGAACAACATTCTTTCAACTGAAGGTCATGAATGTATCCCAACATGGTGTGTACTTACCATTAAACTTGTAACTTCCGCCAACTTGTCTGCTGCAGTCTTTGCCTAGACCCTAGATGCTCCACGCCAATGATTTTAAGGGCATTTGGCTTAAGATTGGCTAGGGATCGGATAGGACCTGCTACAGTGCTACTGATAGCTAGAACTGTGCACTTGCTGTTAAAGTGTAGTAGTAGGGTATCATCATATCAGGAAACTAATAATTTGGCACTCAAGTGAGGGCATACTGTGTCAGAGTTACGGCGACCCGACCATAAAGGCCCCGCGCCGACAAGGGCATACTGGAAAAGTTGAGAATTACAACCTTTACTAGGAGATGGAGTGCACCTACTGATAGGTACTCGCTTGATTGGCTATTTCCAACTTTTCTCCTGTGGACCCCTTTATCGAGTGTGTTAGGCTTACTACGTACATGTATGAGCATGTCTGATACCCTGCTGGGTTTTTTTAACCAAGTTCACTGCTCCCAGCTCTTACGTAATGGTTACACATGCAGCCAGTAAAGCCTACCATGACCAGCAGGTTGGGATTCCCAAGTGTATAAGGATATTTATTAGCAGAAGTAGGCTGTACAGAAATAAGCACTACTCTTCCACCTGACTAACTAGAGATATAGCCCTAAAGTTGGAGATACCTCAAGAATGGTGAAGCATAGTGGTTTTTCTTCCCCATTATTAGGCTGAAGTGTAACTGTTGTACTTAAAATGTATGTGGAATGCTGCTTGTCATGGCTGCAATAGAGCCTTAAATTGCATCGGGCTGCATTTAGATCACCTATTCCGGTACATTTTTCATGGGAATTACGTAATGTGCCATTTGCATGAAGAGCCTCATTTTACAAATGAGCATGATCCATATTAAGTGGGAGAAAGCAATTCAACTTCAGAAAAGTGAGTCGTATGGAAATGCAGCACATGACCTAATATAAATTGGGTGTTTCCTATCAGATGATTGCACCTGGTGTGCAGGGACCAAACATTTGCATCACCCTTTGATAACGCAAAATTAGGGTAACCACATCAGCAGTGACACACATCATGTAGCTGTACCTCGTCAAATTTGTAGTTCAGGCTACTTTACAATCAAGTGCAATCACGTCACAGTTTTTCCCAATATATCACAAGAACATGACGTCATCACAAAGAGATAACCTAACTCCAACCAAGGCAAACTAGTAAACAGCTGAGAGCTGGTGTGCCTAACATTGCAAACTTTTTAATGACTGTTTCAGTGCTGATGCATTGGCTGGAGTGATCAGAGTGTGAATCTGTTGCCTGCGCAAGTTGAGCTAAGGGAAGGTCAAGTGTATAGGCAAAATATGTTGAGCTGAAAAACAATGCATCTGCATATGGTGGTGAGGTCGACCGTACAGCTCTGCAGGTGCATTGTTTTTCGAAAGCGAGGCAGTGTTTGTGAGTGCGCAACTGTAAGTGAGGGTCTGTTGAACTTGTTGATTTTATTTACATATATTTCCAACTTATTTGCTTCTAATTCCATTGACCCATTGCGGATAAATGCCTGTCTGAGCCACTTTTCATAATACTGTAAGCGACTCAGATGCAGGTAGAATATTTTCAGATCAAGGTGCCTTCTTGTAACAGGTGCACTTCTTTAGCTGAAGCCGTGCTTGCAACATTGTATAAATGAAAGGATTATTGGAAGTGGTTACACGAAGGGCTAAGTGTGCCTGAGCTGGCAGGAGGTGCATTAGTAATACTGGAGTGATGCACCTTGGGTCACTTGTGCATGTGCTCTCCTGTCAGCCGAACCTGATCTGAGGCAGTGTCCATGCAAAGCCAGCTTGGAGGGTTGCCAGCTGCCGTGTGCAGGGCACCCATGAGTCAGAGTACACTGAGCTGACCACCCTGATAAGGCATGCCTCAGAGTAACTGCTCTCGAGCATGGCTAAAACTGCACCAGAGGAAACATGTGCATCTGCTAATGTAACTGGGCCCACTGTGTACAAACTTGACTCATTGGGCTGTTAGGTTACAGATACCTTGAATGGCAATGTGCGTGCAAGTGTTAATTTTCAAGTGGTTGCTCTATTAGAGGATCTGACCTTGCAGCGATGCTGTCATCAACACAGTCTGGTGGAGTTCGATATGTGGCACGTGCCCTTGCTTGGGAAGCCCTGGTTTTTAATCCTGCTCCTGACTACTTGATCAATATGAGGTGGATCACATCGTATGTCTTAAAAGGTGGCTGGAGCCAATTCCCTCCCCAATTCCCATTCCTCCAAGCAAGTCCTCTACTTGGTAATATATTTTTAGTACTATTGTAGCTGTTGAAATTTTGACCACCACTATCCATGCTTGTTGATTACAATGAATGGGCTTTATTTTAAAATCTAGGCATAAACTTGACCTACTTGTCTGAGATTGGTTTTAGGTGCTTACAGTGTGATTAATTATGGCGATTTTTTTTTTAAGGAACTTCAAGACCTAGGAAGGGACCCTCCAGCACAGTGCTCAGCAGGACCAGTAGGAGATGACTGTAAGTGATACGCTGATACTGCTGCAGTCATTTCACAAAGGATTCTACTAATAGAGCCCTTTTTGTCTCATTTCAGTGTTCCACTGGCAGGCCACCATCATGGGGCCAGTAAGTACATTTGACATTTTCACGAGTCTAGTGTAGCGACTTGGTGTTAATTTTTGTTTCTCGTTTTTTTTTCTGTTTAGCCTGACAGTCCATACCAAGGAGGAGTGTTCTTCTTAACAATCCACTTTCCCACAGACTACCCCTTCAAACCCCCAAAGGTTAGTGTTCCATTGTTGCAACTGTGTCATTGGGCTGCCTTTTGACATGTCTCCTCCCGCCACGGCAGGTTGCGTTTACAACCAGGATCTACCATCCCAACATCAATAGCAACGGCAGTATTTGTTTGGACATCCTGAGATCACAGTGGTCGCCAGCACTCACCATTTCCAAAGGTAAAGGCGAAGCTCTTGCTTCATCACGTGGTGCTTGTGTTAGTACAAATTCTTCTAATTGGAAGACTTGTCTCTGTATTGTATGATAACTTGGAAATTGAAGTCTCATGTGGCACATACCTTACAGCCCCCCTGTCTCATTGCTGCTTCATAAAAAGTAACTCATTATTATTTCATTAGTGATATAGCGTTAATAAAATGTGCCGTCGTTTTGTTCAAGTCATAGTCTTGTAATAGGTCTGGTCACTCCCTCTTATCGCATTCAGGGGGTCGACGGGGTGGCAATGCGGTAGGAGGCCACGATAGGGCTGATAAGTGCAGTGGCCGCTGAGGCCTAGCGGGGCTCCTTTGCACTTAATAGAAGACACGGTAGATTTCTACCGTCGCTTCTATTAAATGCATCTTTGCCCGCTAGGTTCGCAGCAAGCTCCGCAGAAGTTCAGCACTGCAGCAGCCTCAAAACGCATTACTACCCCGTCCACCTCCTGAAGAGGGATTTATATGGAGCTGGGGTATGAGTGTCAGGGGGCTGGTTCAAGTCTTCCAGTTAGATGTATTGCAAGTGCTATTGACAACCACACTTGCCCCTCTTCATATGACATGACGGAAATGATTGATGATGACAAATGACTTACATTGAGTTATTTGGGTACAAAAGAGCATGCACAATAGCCAGCCTCCCTTTTTCCTTGTTTCATTATGAAAATATGGCATAGATCTTTTTATGCATAGGAAATAGTAGTCTTTGGCAACATACCATGATTATTCAACTCAGGAATTTAGTTGGAGTGTGCATAATTCGAAAGCATTATGGCACTGCAAAGTACATTGGCTTTCTGAGCAGCCGTATACCATTGCAGGCAATTTATTGATCAAAAGTTTTGACAAGTGAGGATGCAGTTGTGTAAGAAACATTTCAGGGCAAATGTATCTGATTATTGATCCAACCCGACAAGCTGTTAAGTGAACCTAGACAGGTTATTCCCATGCATTGGTACATGAAAGCAAGCCTTTTGGAAGCTAATAGAGCATGTAAGAGGAATTTACAAGTTACTTGGTGAACTTACAGAGAATGGTAGTCACCTTTTTCTTTTGCGGATTGGCCTGCATTTGATGGATTTTTAGGCATGCTGTGTGTTGTGGCAGTTTCACGCAAGTTGGGTTCCACATGCAAGGACCAGATCACTAGGTCATTGCATGGAAGCAATATGACGTCAGGTTGAAGGCTTGCAGCTTGCAGCTGATGAATAGTTATTAGCTTGCAGTGGTTGAATAGCATTAGCTGGCAAGTAGAGAAGTTTATTGGCTAGTTCCGTGGGTAGTTTGTAGTGTTGGTATTCCAATAGTGTAAATTTGTTCCGTCATGATGGCAATATTGAACTTCGGAGATTGTGCAAGTGTGGTTGTGCTAAGAGCAAGTTATGAAATGACATGTATTCTTTGCATGAACGTGTATAGCTCAACTTTGATGTTGGAGCTAGATGTTCATGCAAATCAGGCATATGCTGGATATGTCAAATTGCTGATGAAATTTTTTTCTCTTTCTCATTTTTTCTCGTCCCTGCACCACGACAATTGGCATCCGTGCATCTACCACTTCCCTCGTGCCACACAAAATGAACATGGAGCAGTGCTGCTTTCCATTTGCTCTTTGTTGTGCGACCCGAACCCGGACGACCCCCTAGTGCCCGAAATCGCTAGGATATACAAGACGGACAGAGAAAAGTACAATGAGCTGGCGCGGGAATGGACTCGCAAGTACGCCATGTGATGTCAGCGCTTAACATTGCCCCCTCATTTTTCTCCCAGTCCCACTCCATAAGGAATACCATACCTGGCCCCCCCTGTACCAACTGCAATTTGCACAACCCTGCCCTCCTCTAACCAGTTCAAAACTCGGTTATTTTCTTCCTTCCCACCCCGCTCTACTTTTTTTGACATACGGAAAGGGCCTTGTTTTTTTTTTATTACGCCCCGTTTCTGAATTGAGTCTTAGCCCTCTCTCATATTTTGATGACTGGGTCCCCTCCGCAGAGTCCTACCTGGATTTAATAGTCCCGACTGTTGAACTTTAAATCTCCCTCCTCCCCCCATCTGGTATCGATGTACTGTGATTGAAATCGTTTTGTGTTAACTTTTCTAACCCTCATGATCACCCCAAACAATTTTGATCAACAATTTGATGTGGAAAAAAACTGCCACTGAACATAATGCTCCGATTCAATGATTAATGTTGTAGCCGTTTTCGGTGCCCTCCGCCCCTCCCCTTGCCCCCCCCCCCCTCGTCCCAAGCCGCCTGTTATTTCCAGCTCCTCTCGTCCCTAACTTAATATTATTGTTTTTTTTCTTGTCAGCACATTGTTGGGGATACCAATTATTGTAGAGAGGGTTTTTTGTAGCATCTATTGTGTTTTTTTGTGTCTCGGGAAGGAATAAAAGTCAGGACGTCACAGTTGCTTTACATTTTTTTGGTTGTTCCTGAAACCCCTGCTCAGTTTTGCTTGTTACATGGATTTCTTTTCAAAGAATGTCCCATACCCTGCTGGTTTCTTCCATTTGTAAAAAGACAAAAGGAGAAAAAAAAAAAGCCCCCATTCCTGAATAATCTGTCCCTGCTGTCCATCCTCAACAATACAAAATGGTCTCGAGTCCAGAGAAAGATGGGAAATAATGAGATACATCAGTTCGTAGTTTGTACGCGGCGCAAAATAAATGAGCGGTAGGGTTACTGTAATTATTGTAAGACCCGCCGTTGAGAAGAGGCCACGCATTTTGAAAAAATTCCAAACCCCCGACAGTTTTTGGGATATTGTGGATTTAAAATATTGGTAGCAATTATTTTCCCACCGGCCTCTTTCTTTTTTGAGTGAGAACTGAGGAAGAAGGAAGAAATAAAATACAATACAATGGTGTAATCTTAATCCTTGTGCATCTTGTTAATAAATACTTCATGAAAAGCCGGAAACCCTCATGTGTTGGTTTTTATGAAGACCAGTGATGTGTACTTGCCCTTGACCCCACACCGACCGTGTTGATTCCGTGCCATTTTGAACTAGCAATATCCAGTATTAAAACCTCATGCGGTGGAACAATCAGGCTGGAACAATGATATACCGGAATGAATATAAATGCTGCTATTAATATGACGTAGCATTGTGATTGAAAACGGCTGGGGTTTTTTCGGGGGGTCGGCATGAAATGGAACATTGCCCTTACGCATATGCTGGTGCCGTAATGGGAACACAAGGTGTAGAGAAATATGAAGCCGCTCTGATTGATATAATAGAAACATTGTCGGATTTATTCTGAATATAGTACACGGTGCATGAAGTTATTGTCTGTACTAGATTTTTCTCTCCTGGCTGCCAGACCATGAGATGCTGCAGACACACAACATGAAATCTCCATATGATCGGTTGGTGGCATGCAACCCTGTTCATTATCCGCTGTGCCCTTACATTGTAACTGCGCCTAAGTATAGATAGACCTGAATCGATAAAGGGCCGCGACTATGGACGCATTCATTGCCTTGTGCCAAGGGGGAGGTGGAGGGTGCCCATGTCGCCACCCCCTTTTGAAAAGAAAAAAAAAAAATGGGGGAAAAAAAATCCACCCACCATTTTTCAGATCAAAATCGATGTGCCATCATTAAAAAAAGCATCTAATTAATTTTTTAAAAGGAAACGAGCCGGCAAGGGGCATGACCTGTTTACGTCACCGGCCCTTCTTTTTTTTTCCCAAAGAAACATATAAGTGTAGCAGCACGTGCCGGATTTAGTCCAACCGGGGTTAATTTCGAGACGGGGTTACATAAACAACCCACAACCGGGTGCCAAATATGCCAGCTCCTCCCCCAAATTTGGGGTCGATCCAGATTCCTCCAGTCAGAAAAAAACGGGCCATTGTTTTTTTTTTACATACTAGAAGTGTCAGCATTTATTATTTTATTATTTTTACTATGGCAGTGACCTTCGAAGGTTCGCTACGTAAGGGAAATTGGGAAAAAAATTGCGGTGAATATATGTGCGGGTAGATGGCAGTGGTGTGTTGTAGCCTGCGCACATCTGGCGGCAGATTTCGAAATCGATGGATTGGGAAGGGGCCAATGTCTGAACGCCCTTTCTTCAAGGTGGGGGTATGACAATTGGCGCGCCTGTGACGACCACCATTAGTCACTTGGGGTCAAGGATCGGCATTTTCAATGGGAGGATAATTAGCATGGACGCTCACTTACGCACGTAGTAAATGGGGGAAAATGTAGCATTTTTGAAAATACAAAATTGGCTAAAAATAAATGAATGAATGAATTTTAAAAAGTTAAACAAGGGTATATATGCCCCTATGTTTCTCAACATGGCCGGTTTGGAAACAGCTGGCTGAGCTTCCAGACTTGTGCGGATGGGTAGTTATTGTTGTCTTTCTTTTATCATGTGACTATGTGAGAGAGTAAACGACCTTGGCGTTGGGAAACTTCACAGGGTCCTGTTATCTTTGCGTAATCTCATAGCTCTGGCTCGTGCTCAGAAACCCTAATATTGCTGGTTCGAAAGCTAGAAATCGACATAACTTATATGGCCCCAACATGATTATGATGCGAGATGAAAGTGGTAAAACTGGCAGGATGTTACGCACTGCAGTGGATCATTATTGGTACACTATGAATTAAAATCAGGTTTGACAATTTAATTGCAGAGTTTGGTGGATTGGTTGAGGCCTTCCACCTACGAGGACATGGGTTCGATCCCCGGGTTGAGCAAATTTTTTTCGTGTGTTTTTAGACATACGTTCCTTGGAATATCCTGTGAGTGTCACTATCTGCGACACGTCACATGTCAGAAGTGTTGCAGGTAGTGAGACTCACAGGATATATCCCAAGAGAGGCGGGTAATGCACTGTGTATAGTACTCACTCTGGATGCATATGCACATGTATGTTCAAGTTCAGACTGACCATTTGACTAATCAATCACAATAATGCCAACAAAGGTGACTTCAGTCCGTACTTAAACATACCCATATGCACCAAGAGATTATTTACTTATTTATTTATTTTAAATAATTATTTCCTGCTACTGCTGCACAGCACCTTTTTAGCGCCTGCTTGTTTGTTGACGAAAAACGCGGATCATTTAATCGAATCACTGTAAACTGAAAGGTACCCAAGAATAGACTCCTCTGGTTAGCTAATCTCATTTGGGAGTGGATTGAAGCGGATCGTGACCAATCAGGATACCAAGTCTGGATCCAAATCGAAAATCCGGGTCCATAATTCCGACTTGATCTGGTTTTTAGGGCATCTTTGCTTCAAATAATGTTGCAATAATAATGTTTGTACTTTAAAAAATTGGGAGATGAATATGTTTAAAGCTAGATTTCACATAACAGCTTTCGTCATAGCATGTTGTTGTTATTTGTAAAACCGCATCTCAGCTTACATTGATAACAGCTACCTGTATCTTATCACATCATAAAATAGTAAATAAACTGACCAGCCCGATTCGAATGGTCAGCCAAAGAGTCGTCAGCAACGCCACCTGCATAACCTCCCATTGTACCCGAACTACCCACAACAAAGGCTACATTGTTCCCATGGAACCATTAACTCGCAACATTAAAAAAATTTCCCCCATTGTCTTTTTCCCACAATATCTCGGTATGGGTTCGCAAAATAATTCAGTGAAAATAAAATCCTGCAGGGAGCAGCCATCATAGGGGGTGGAGGTAGGCAGAGTGGGGTGGGTGGTGGGAGGAGCAGAGTGGGAGTTGGGGAGGGTTGCCCGGGAAAAGTCTAGCAGCAGCAGTAGGGAGAAAACGATCCATACCGACACATCATGGCTGGTCCTGTGCTGCTCAAGTACGAGGACATACCCAAGTTCCTTCGGACCAACCCGTACATCCGAAGCGGATACAGAGCGCACCTGCCGCCCCTCAAATGTATCAAAAGGTACGACCTGTCATATTCACCAAATTTGCATATTTGTTACATGGGGGGTAGGTACACTGTACAGTACGTAGATGAAATGGATGTTCACTGAAAATCCAGCAACCACGATTTAAAAATGAACCGCATCATATTTATTTACTTACGTCATATTCATATAATAAATGACATAACAGGGGTGGCAGAGATGAAATTGATTGTTCACCCTAGCAATGACTGAAGATGCAATAATGTGCAACCAGGATCTGCATCAGCTCTATTTGCCAAGATGCAAAATTTCATGCTCCTTGTAATTATTTTTATTATATTAGTTACATTAGCTCTTTAATTGTGATAAAATAACTCATGTAGCTCCTTAATTGTGATAAAATAACTCATGTAGCTCTTTAATTGTGATAAAATAACTCATGTAGCTCTTTAATTGTGATAAAATAACTCATGTAGCTCTTTAATTGTGATAAAATAACTCATGTAGCTCTTTAATTGTGATAAAATAACTCATATGGGCCTAATAAAAATATTAGCAGCATGACAATTAGCTGATTACTGGCGTAAACAACCGTGCTTGACATGTGCAGCAATTATGTAATCAGATTAGACATATGCTTTTTCACATGTACGTATTGAATAGCGTATCGAGCTGTTATTATTATTGTATGCCGTTGCTAATTACGGTGTACGTGTGTACATGCACCGGCATTACTTTTGCGCAGAATTCCTTCCTCCTTATTTACGGATGTGCGCCTTTGTAATGCGCATGCACGCATTTTGTAGTCCAAGTTCATTTTTTTTTGCAATAATTTGATCACTAATTTACCTTTCATGCGGCATACTTGCAGTTTAGCATAAAATATGCCGGGGTCATACATATAAGGAGCGGTGGTTAAAAATACAACGCACTTGCAAAATTTTGATGCAAACTCGATTAATATTGGATGAATTTGAAGGACACTACGCTTGGGTGCCACTTACGTAGGTTAATTAGCCGGTTGCAAAAAAAAGTGTTGCGTAATCTGCATGAAATTTAATTTCCCTACACGTAAGATCAAACTGGGGATTTTTCTGCGATTGCAATATGTTCTACCATATTCATTATGGCACGAAATTTTTATCTTTCGAAATTTTGAATTAATGACTGTAAACTTACAACACAATATGTTTTGTGAGTGAAATTGATGGGAAATATTTTGTAAACACGTAACGATTCGATTCATAGCCAAAACGAAGAGAAATTGTGAAAGCTGGGAGCTTAGTTTTTCTCTAGTGTCGTTACGAAACAATGGTTGGGAAAAACATTTTAAATGTATGCCTTTTTTTTCTTCTCCTTTTCTTGTATGCTTCGTTATGTGGGGTAAAAAAAAAGTATGTTTTGGTGGACGAACGAAACCCTGAACATCTGGACTCATATAGCAGGATGTCTACTTTTTGTGGCACTTTTGGTGCACGACTATCTCTACTTCCCACCATCGCTGGCCATCACCTTAATGGACAAGGTCATGCTGACAATGCTCCTCTTATGCTTTCAGGTCAGTAGCATCTCTCATATTATGTGTAAGCATGTGTGTCGATATTTTGGGTAAATAATGTACACTGGAAAAGCGTCATCAGTAATTTCTTCTGCTTATGTATATAGTGGTATAGTAAACAGTTTTATCGTTAGTTATTTTTGGTACTGACTGATTGTTTTTCAGCAGTTACTTTTGGTGGTGATCAAAAGTATTAGCTGCATCATTTTAAAAGGCGTTCAAATGCATATGGTTCCAATTCGGAATTTCAGTGAAATTCACATCTTGGATAGCTTATTCAATTTGATCAAATATTTGCAGCTACTAATACTTTTTATAGCCGCTAAAAGTAATAGCTGAGCCACTAAAGACATATCAGTTGATACAGTACACTCCCTTTAGAGTATATAGTAAAAGTTATGGGTGTGATTAACATTGTACAAAGGGTGTTTTAGTCACGAGGAATATGCAGAGGACATTCATGGTAATCTTATGCATTTCACGTGTATATGAAAATGCAGCAAATAGCAAACCGAGTTTTATCCCTCCTGGCATTGTATCCTCGTTGTAAATGCTACTACGGTTCAGCAGTAAAAAAAAAGTAATGGTAAGCTCCAATCGATGTAACAATACAGCCTGCATATTTTGAAAAATTCATATGAGGTCGCTTATTTCATAAATATATGCGATAAACCCCAACTGGACCAGGCTTTTATTTACTCTTCCTTATCATGAAGATGCATTTGAATATACGTAACAGTGGTATTACATACAGTATGTCTTATATAAGCTATCTGAAATGACATGTACTTGATTGCGACACTCCTTATTAGCTAATTTCCAAGGCACATGCCGCATGTCTGGCCGTTGATCCTTGGAAAAAAATATGAAAAGATAACCCAATATTCATAGGGTTCATTCTGAGCACCAAACTCTGTGTATGTTTTCTATATATCAGCATCAGGATGTCGCTCAAAGTCAACCTCCATCTGTCTACCGATTTATAAATTATGCACACCACCACTTAGACTAGAGCCGCATTATTACTCCCAGCCTCATATTTTATGGATAAGCCTACCATTTGAGCCAATAACAATGTCTCTGAAAATAGATAATTTTCCACCATGTACTTTATGCTCTTGTCGTCATTGCTCATTGCAGTCGTGTATACAGACCATCAGAGGCCCATTTCCTGGTAACTAGCCGTTTATTTCTTTTACTTTGTCACGCGACGTTACATAATAATCCGCGGCTCACATTGTATAAGTCTAATTGGCAACATCAATACTCCATCCGGACATTAAAGCTCCTGATATCATATCGCAATTTTTAACATTATTCCGACTCAACCTCTTGTATTCATATTAACTAAATCACCAGGAATTTGCGCATCATCCCCCGGAAACACTGTAAACTGCAATAAGATTAGGATGGCAAATTTTTGGCGTGAAAAGGGAGGCTCCCGGGTAGCCTGGCATTTTGTGTGAGAATCTCCCCGGCTTTAAGGCCTGCAGTGTGGGATCGATAGGCGTCCCGACGGCGCCTATTGGCCAAACGAGCCTAACTTCACATAGACCAAGGTTACGTCCCACAGTTCCCAAGCCGAATAGAAAACTTTTTGCGAACTCATTTTTCTGGAAAATTTATGACGGGTCCAAGTGGGGAAAAAAGGGGAAATGATCTAGGTTAACTCATTTCGGATTGACATGTTCCCTCAGGTTCAGTTGGTTCGTTAGTGGAGTTACATTCAGTTTATTAATAAGAATTCAGTTATCCAGAACTGTCATTTCAAGGCCTAATTAGGCCTCGAAATGACAGTTCTGGAAAACTGAATTGTTTTAACAATGCATGACGCAGGAGGCAATTATTGGGCTTAATTTAGGAGGAATCTTCAGACTGGGAAGCTGGGTAATTTAATTTTTATAAGGAAGCCTTTTTTTCCTACCGTCCTATATATAGGACACTTATTATGTCAGTTATTCATTTTTTTGATTTGTTAAAATTTAGCAATTTCCTTTCTACAAATATTTCGTTCCAGTCTTGTATGCTGTTCTCCTCTTGCTACCACATGTTCCGCTGCCATTCCGAAAGAGCATACCGCCGATGGTTGACCCTTGACCACCTCGGAATATGCATCAGCTTCCTGGGGATCTTCGTCACGGGAATCTACTACGCATTTTCCTGCAAACCCGTGAGTACATGTGGCGCCTCAGTTTCACTCACTTTACCCCTAGAGAATCCTCACATTTCCCCCTCCACGGATCGATGATTACCCAAGATGAAATCGGATGAATTACATCGCAATGTAACACTAGAAGTCGCACCTCACATCAACATTAACACAAGAATGTGTTCAGCATGTTCTCTCTTTTATATGCTGTAACAAAAATTAATGAAAATATAAATTTAAAAAGTAAATTATTATGCAGACGGAATTACATATTTTATGTACATTATCGATGAATATTATTTTCAAGACTATAGCGAGGGTTGTGCTTATCACAATAGGGACTGACATAACTTGTAGATATCATTTTCCGTATGCCCGGCATTGCTTATTTGCATGTTACGTAACACAAACTGCTAGTAATGCATCTGACGTCCTGCACACAGAGGGCAATTTATATTACAGTATCATAGTCTCCGGGTAATAGCGATTTCATCCTTACTCTCTCAGAAGTCGTTACCGAGATTTTCCGAATTGAGGATCATGTAATGCCACTTAGCACAGGTCATTGAGTACTTTTATTAATAATGTGGCTATCAAAACTTTGATAAGTTGGCTAAACTTGAGTCCATATTTGCAGGATCATGAATCCGTGTGTTCAAGTGGATAACACCATGCAACTTTTATTGTTGAGGGATCCTCGTGTAATCATGCACTTTAACAAGTTAACCCTCTTAATGAACCCTATTCATCGCGAATTATATTGCCAATTCCAGCCAAAATTTCAGTGGATAATTCTAACATTTTATTAGTACTCCATTAGCAAATTGTTTGGAAGCACTGTGCCCCTGTTTAATGTCTGTAAATAGTAGTCTACTTTTGAAGTAATTGCACAAATTCGCTGATTTTAATTTTTTGCATGGATAGCCCCCCCTCAACCACGTGGAAAAACTAGTTAGCAAATATTATCTAACCGCAGCAATATCGTTACAGTTTTGGCTGAATTTCTACCTCATCACGGTGCTGGGCTTTTTCTTGCTGGCACTGGGTATGCAACTGATGATCAACCTGGAGAAGCATTTCCTCCTGTGGGTCACCATGTTGGCCGGATGGGCCATTTACGGATTCGTGCCCACCGTGCACTATGCACTCTCATTTGACACATGGAATCACCCTCTTGTACAGGTTCGATTACCTATAGCAAATATTGAGAGCTTAATCATTACGTATGAGTAAAATGTAGATGAGTCTACAGTATTTCCGAAAATGCTATGCAATAGTTCAGTTCCTTTCTAATTAAATTTATTTTTTTAAAACAAGGACGAGAAAGTGACATTAAGTCGCAGGAAAGCACACTATGGGAAAGTAGAAAATGTCTGGCATAACTTGCCCTGCAGACATTCCCCATAGAAATGATCTTATCTCTGAGCAATAAAAATATCGATCATACAGTATATAGAAAGCATGCAATCTGACTAGACTTTGTAAGAGTTTCTACTAGGTTTTTAAATTCTGGTGGCATAGAAACAGTGTTTGAATTCATAACCTTTGAACATTGATTTTTTTGGCATTTTTAGAATTTCCAGACTCTCGACGTGACTTCTTCTCTCTCTAATGGCATTTTCCCCACTTTCAGATATTCCTTTCGCGGGTGTTTGGAATGTACATTATCGGAGGAATTGCATTTGTGATCTATGTGCTGAAACTGCCGGAGAAATATGTTCCAGGTTAGTTTGTTGTTAAACTTGTTATCGTGCTCCGCTGTCATCGACAGTCGTGTTGTAGCAGTGTGATTAATTTTGTAGTGTATATACACTCATTATTTCAATGCACAATGTCATATCGTGAGTGCTCTCGAAGTTACTTGGACTTGTATTTCTAACTTTCTCTTCACATGAAAGCGAGCTCACTTTTTTTTAAATTTTAAAACATTCAATTGCCTTGGCTAATCAATTCTCAAAGTAATTTTTCAATTCACTTGAAGCTGACGAATATGACTGACCTTGCTATTGTCCGCTTTCACCTTCACATAGGAATGTTGTTTTTACTAGTACTGCAAAAGTGAAACTCATTTTTATTATATTATCTGTTCTCAAAGTTATGACATGCCTATATTATGTAAGTTGATCTTTAGTAATTTTCCTCTAAGATTTTCCCACAAATGTCAACATTTGCATGCCCCTTATTATCATGGACGAACATTCCAGGATGTGAAACATTAGTGATTTGTATTAATTTATTGAGATTGTAGTGCAAATGTGCAATAACGATCTGTTGTGGCTGACTAGGATCACCATGGCTTATAAAGCTCTGGAAATTCATGGACGATCATGGGTCATGCCAAAATCTGAAATTGATGATGAAAGGAAAGACCTATCGAAAATTTTCACAGTGTAACGCCTACACTCTACAGTATATTATACAGAAAATATCCAACTGGGAAAAACACTGCAAAAGGGCAAGTGTCAGGACATTTCGATTTTGGGTAGTAGAATAATAAGTTACATGTACGAAAATTGAATCTAAGAAATAAATTATGGAGTCACTAGCAGTACTATAAATGATAGCCTATTTCAATGGCAGAAAAATGAAATTCTCCTTGAATAGTTGACAGGGCAGAAAAAATATCGGCATCTGAAGGGGTGAAAGGAAAAGAAATGTGCCAATCAAATCAATTTTGCCAGCAATTTGAGCGCCAGTCAACCTTTCGAAAGAAAGAAATGAGCATGAACAAAATAATGAATGGCATAGCTGATTGTTAAATTTTTTCAAAAATCACGATTTAAATATGGCTTGGCATAAACGACACGTTATCGCTTTTCCGCATTATCTTGCTTATTTTCCAGTTTAACATTATTGTGGCAGGTCTTTCGCCACGTTTAGCAATTAGTGCTGCACGTGCCTTTCAAAACATTATTATTATTATTACGACATATGCAACATGGCATGGCCACATGCCAGTAATTTATACCACTAATTTGACTGTATATGCGATGCACTTTTCCGTTAATATTAACCACCCATATTGATTAAGCCAATGATAGCACATGTTATGGCCTTGTTACTGTACACACGGTGCACTGGCTCATTTTTGTGCATTTTAAAAGGCTGTTTTGTTACCACTAGCTAACACTTCTATTTTTCATTTCAGGTCAAGTAGACTACGTTGGATCATCTCATCAATTTTGGCACGTCCTGGTTGTACTTGCATTTTACCACTGGCACAATACTGGCCTGGAGTACGTCACAGCTAGGGCCAAATATGGCTGTGCTTATTAATACTGAAGAGTGTAAGTGTGTGTGTGAGTGTGGTGTGTGTAAAAAAAATGAGCGGGAGATAAAAAAAAATTAAAGGTGCTGAAACTGTGTACGGGTTTTAAGCGCACCAGTTAGCCTAACATAAAATTGTTGTATATCCCTTTCCATCCTTGTCAAGGATGTAGACGGAGTCCTATTTACGATGTAAAACTCTTCTTAAGGCCAAAGAAAGTATTAAGTGCGCTCAATTAGCTTAATAACTCTAAATGCAATAAGATTATATACAAATCCTTGTATTATTAGGGTTATGAAAAGATGGTGCTGACAGTTGTTGTTATATGATTACTGTTTTTTCCTTCCTTTCTCATGTTGGTCAAGTTTTAAGTTATTTCCAAAAATGTTGACCAACTATATACTGTTGGGGTATTGTTGTTAGTTCTCACTAAAAGGTGAAGAATTATTCTTGTGACGTCCTGTTGTCGAAACAAATATGTCCATAATATTATAGTTTGTCATGTATTGTACTTATGTCGTATATAATTATAAAACATTGACTTGAAATTAAATTCTCACCCTCATAATTATTAGGTGCAAATCACTGATTATTTTTCTGGTAAGTATAATTTCAGCAGGCTGCCAACTTTAAAAAACACATAATTCCATTGAAATTCCTGTTGACAACAGAGTAAGCCTAACTTCCTGGATTTTAAAAAGCGTCGAATCAATGAAAACCTATGCACAGATAGGCAGATTAGCGTTCATTATTGCGAGTTTTGGCAAGCATATCACATCAAATGACAATTTATAGGCATGCAGTAGATATGATGACCTGAATACAGATCGATCAGAATCATTTCGAGATATAGCTTAAAACAATTGACCATTGCTTAGTGTCTTATGGGATCACTTTTTTTCAAACATTTCCATACGGAATGGGGAACTAGCCTTGGTCTGGGATTTGGGATTTTTGTTCATAACTAGCTAGCCCATGCCTGTAAACATACATTCCATCACTCTGTTGCATCAAA